>JBBPLS010000137.1:0-54057 GCA_038089895.1 Boletellus ananas | reverse complement strand
GGGCCCCGCACGGCAGTGGTGGAACTTGTAGACGTGGATCCGGGACCCGGTCGACCCAGCGTCGATCATGAGCGCGTATTGCACGAGCGGCAGGTGGGGCGCGTAGGGTTGCGTACAGTGGACCGTCTTGAGCGGGTCTGGGTCCGTTTCGGGAGAGGTGGGTCGGACGGCGGTCGGGGGGAAAGAGGAAGAGGGGGTCGAGGTGGACTCGGGCCCTTGCGTCTGCGCGTCAGCGGGTATGGCGTCGCCCTGCGACAGGTATATGTCCGTATCGTCTAATCCAGATCCTGCAAGGTCTAACGAGTGTGAGCGAGCGAAAACAAAGCAACGAAAAAAAAAAAAGACACGGGCGGATCAGCATCCGAGTGACAAGGGTGGATGGCACGCACCTGCTGGGAGGGGACCGTCCCCGCGAGGCCCGAAAAACCAGACGAGTCCCATGAGCACACCACACCCGACCGCTATCTTTTTCCAAGGGAGTTTTCTGCTCGCCTGGCCCACGCCCATCCCACCTTCGAGGCGCTCGTAGGCGCTGTTCCGCGTGGACGAGGCAAACATGGGGGGCTGGCGAGTGGTAAGAATGGAGCTTTGACCACGAGGCTCACGGCCCAGGTCAACAGAGGTAGAGAGCGCTGCGTGGTGTTCACGCGGAATGTTGGCTGGTGGAAAGGCGCAAGGTCACCTTCCCTGACTACTAGCGCTCTAAATCCGCACGAGGACAACCAAGTCATCACACACAACAACTCGAGTATGACCCGAAAATCGGTTATTCGGTCTAATAGGACACATCACAGTGACAGCATGGGTGAGCTGAGCTCAAAAGGGACTGCAACTACTCGATGAAAGTCGAAAATGGGGATGGGGGAGGGGGATACGACGATGCTCCTAACCAGTGGATGATGGGGAAAGATTGATGGCGAGGTATAGCAATACACGGAGCACCGAAGATTACAGCCTGGTCACCCAGACCGAGCGAGGCATAAAGCATCTGCGAGGAAACAAAACCAAAAGAATATTTAAAAAAAAAAAAAAACGGGCAGGACACATGGCAGAGAAACACAACGCCAGAGCGACGGAGATCACGAGTCGGGAAACTCTGGGCACTCAATATGGTGGCTGCGAAGGAGGGCCTGACACATCAGCGCTCGCTGCTTCCACATCTCGCCCTCCTGCTTGTGCTGTTCCACGCTCTCCTCTAGTTCCCGCTGGTACTCGAGCTTACGCTTCCGACTCCGGCGAGCTGCGATCGTGTTTTGACGCCGCTTCGCTTCAATTTGCTGTTGCTCCGAGAGTGTAGGAGTCACCACCTCCGCAAGTTGATCTACTTCGTCACCCGGGCCAACGGTGCGCAGTCGCTTCCGACGCCAGGTGGCAGGGAGCTCTTTCCGAGAAGTAGACGAAGGAGTGAGATACTTGCGTGTTTGAGTGGGTGCGTCAATCGGAACAAGGGACTCGGGTGTGACATTTTTGCGGGTACCAGTGACGGAGGACTTGTGTTTTGGAGGCGAGGTCTGTGCATTGGACGCTGACCCACCAGGAAGGTCGATGAGGGGTGTGTTCGGAGACTCTAGACTATACACGATGTCCACATTGGACGATCCGAGTAATGCAGGAGGTTCATTCTGCGGCGGTTTCGCACCCTGATACGATGGGTCGCCAAACTCGCCAAATAGCGACGGAAATTCGCCGAATGAATCGTCCACAAAGTCACCCATCAGGGGACTCGTTAGAATTTCCGCATGCATGTCGGACCCGATGGCAGGGGTAGTGAGCAAGTCATCGTCAAAGGGCGAATCGATGAGCGGCGAAGTCAGATACTCGTTCAGATCACTAGACGTCTGAAGCTCGGGCGTCCCTATTGCAGAGCAAGGTGAGCAAAGATGCACCAACATCATTGCAATAGGGTACCAACCATTCAAGACGTCCATGAGCGAACGGACCGCATCAACATCCGACACACCCATTGTGGTCGGAGCCGGCGCAGTGTCCTCTGTAGAGACACCGTTCGCGCCATCATCGCCAGGTTGTTGAGACAGCATGCTCAAGTAGTTGGAGCAAAGGTTTTCGAAGTCGGGTGATGACAAGAATGTTTCGGTTTGTTGTGAAGGCGCTTCTTCAAAGTCTGTTCTACGTGGTGTTGTTCTAGGGGCAATTGGCAAAAACTGAGGAATCCCATAGTGGGCGGCAAGATCCGATATGTTATTGAAGACCTGGTTTGACGTCCGGGGACGAGAAGAGTGGCAGTTTATCGCAACATGGCGAGTAGACGAGCTTGAAAGTTCAGGACTTTCAAGGGCAGCGGGTGAAAAGACCTGATGACCGGGGTTGAGTTGTAGACCGGGATGATGCGAGGTCGGCCGCTGATTTAGAAGCACCGGCACGTGGTGAAAATGGAGAACATGGTGATCTGGAGTATACGATATATGTTGATCTGAAATTGCTGAGTGGAGAGGGGTAATTGGAGGCGAGGGTGGGCCAGGCGACAACGCGAAGGGCCTGGCGGGTCTAGAACCATGAGACGGAGTCATCAGCGTCTCATCCTCAGTACAAGGGATATCGTGTGCATCCGCGCGCGACGAGACTTCAAAGTGACGCGGTGGACACCAAGACGGCCATGACTCCGAGGGCCGCGCCGATGGTGTTCGTGAGTGCCCAGAAGGCGACGGACAAAACAGCTCGGGCGACCCAAGGATCGACGGATGACCGTGCAGGGATTCTGACATGACAGCGCCACACAGAATGCTGATTTCGGTCGACGGACAGAAACCGATACACGAACGTGTTTGCGCAGCGGTGCCAAGGAGGCAGAGCACACGTAGGAGACAATGAAGCGGATGCAGATCGAACTGGATCACTCACGGATGGGGAGAGTACAAGTGACTCGAGGACGACTCAGGAGCAGTCCAGTGGCTGCCCCAGGGGTCGGTAGATGACGGTTAGGAAAGAGGGTGGGTTGGAACGGGCGATCGTGACTCGGCCAGCTTATAAAGGATCGCTTTCGCACAGCTTTTCAAGCTCAGAACGCGCGTTCCCGAATGGCGGGGTCCGCACTGCCTCACCGCCGTACCACTCTACATCAATCCTTTGGTATAGGAAAAAAGAAGAAAAAAATACACGACGTGCACCCGGTCTCAGAGGCTGGTATGGCAGTAGAGAGAGGCAACGAGAGACTACACTAGAGCGAAACAAGTCGATCTTGGTGCAGTATCCAGTCCCGACGGCTACGGAGGGGTGGCACCGCCGCGCAGTCCTCGTGAGAGAAAGGAAGCCGAGTGCAGGGATGAGTCAAGGGCTGAGTCACGGTCAAGGGACGCGCATGCGGCAGGACCGGCTGCCAAGAGCCCGGACAACCGACGGGAGACTAAACGAACCTAGGAAACCTGGCCTATCGGGAGGCAGCCTGCTGGGCGTTCCTGCACCGAAGATGTGATCGCAGCGCCGAAACGCAGTCCGACATCAGCGATTGATGATCCAGGTTCTGCAGCGCCCTTGAACGAACAAACCTATCTGGGGTAAGAAGCGAGGGGGTACCTGTCCGGACGTCGTGGCTCCACCCCCGGTGTCCAACAAGCTTGCCGGGCTGACACAGTGCGATGCGTTCGATTCCAATCAGAAGGCCGCTGCCAATCAGAACACAGAGAAAAATCTGCGTCGTTGCACTGCTCGGTGAGCCTGCTCGCTGAGGTGTCTAAAGAGCTCAAGCTAGTCAAGTTAGTGGGGCAAACCCCATACCATGCACATAAATGGAGGCGTGCACCACATGGGGTGGCCCATCACCATGGCCACCGGCCCTACACACGAGAACAGTGCTTGAACCGCAGCGGGATTGGGGGCGACACAGCTTCATTCAAGGCTTCGAATCGACGTTCCCGCGGAAAACCAGGTCGGAGAGGGCAAGGCTGTGTATAAGACCGGACATACTGTGAGTAGCCAACGCTGTCAGCATAGCGATAATTCCACTGCCCATGGGCCGATATACGTGCTGGGTGAGAACAGCGGCCATCGCTGCGGACTGCGAGCTCGAACTGGGTGGGGATGCGCCCAGGCCTGCCCGACAGCCGACTGTGGCAAAGTCAAACAACATCAAATTGACCCACCCCACAATCATATTACGTAAACCGCAGCATACCAGTGCAACCGCGGCCCGATCCGGTTGCCACCAACTGATCAGGATATAAAGCGTCGCCAGCTGATTGTTATCTGCATCGTCTTCCTCTCCAACCTCACCATGACCAGGGAAGCATACGAACAGGCGAGTAGACCGATTCGCACATCGCGCGGGGACTGACGACCCCATCGAAAGGTCATCAATGCGCCCCACAAGGCTCACCTCTCCCACGAGGTCATTGCCGCCGCCGCTGCCTACGAGGTCTGCCCCCCCGTGCGTTGCTATGTCAGATACTGACCGTCTCACAGGCCACGAAAGCGTGGAATGAGCACCAGCAGAAACAAGGTGTGGACGTGTCTCATGGCAAGGCAAAGGAATTCTTGTGTGTCCATGCAACCATTCCTACGTGCACTATCTAACATGTGCGATCAGGGCGGCTGCAAGTGGCGCTTTCATTACGCACATTTTCGAGACCAAGGGTCTTGACGCGATCGACAGGGCCAAGGCCAAGAAACAAGGTAGGTCAATTGGTGAACGTACAGACATACTGGTCCCTGATGCCCCAGGCAGCCGAAGAGCATCACGACAACTACCTCAACAAAAATTACTGATTCAGTCTGTCGAGTGTGTGGTGTCTGCGAACTGTACTAGTCGTTCAAATCCAAATTGTTGTATACCCAATGTGATCGATTTGAATCCTCAATATGTATGCATCCCTGAAGATTTTTGCAAGCAGATAGCTCGAACTGTTACGAGTGCATTACCTACCTGCTTAGGCTGTTCTAGCGAGCATGGATCAGTGACTACTTGCCTGAATAACCAGAGTCGGGTACCAGACCGCGCAAGGTAGAAACCGATTAGACAGCGCGTCATCGCCATTCTGTCCTCGTACTCAACCTGATCATTATGAAGAGAATGCCTCCGGCCAGCTACACCGGGAGGCGAGCGGGGCGGTTCAGCAACGCAGCTTCGGGGCCCCTCTCATGCGTCCGGAAAGGGCGTATTCTGACCGAGAGGTGGGAGGTCTAGATCGCATCGATTCGATTCCCGGCGCCATGAGGTGTGGCGTGCCTTGCTGCTGCGACCAGCTGGCACCACTTGCCCATAATATACTGCCCTGCCGAATGTCTTCATGGCTCAAAGCCGACGTGTTATAGCTGGAGCGACGAAGACATGTCGGCTGACACAATGGGGATGCTCTTGAAACAGTGCGCGAAGAACAACAATTGGCGAAATAGACATCCCGACCTTGTTTTTGTTGACTTCACAAGCCGGTCTTTACTAGTTCCTTTTCGCTCCACCTTCTGCTTTCACCCAATTCCCCGCAGATCGACTCTGCTTCCCTCTCCACTTCCCTATCATGTGCGCCCTTCGTCCGCGATCCTACATCTTGTTGTCTTGGCTGCTTGCAACCTTGTCCATACTTTCCCTTGTCTCGGCTTCCCACCCACCACCCCATCGGCGCGAGACAAACTATGGCTACTATATGCCAACGGACGGAGGTGGCAGCATGCTGACGGTTCGTGCTGCATTTCATTACCGCCATGCGGCTGTTCACACGATGCCTCTGCCTCCGTAGCAAGTGCAAGATACATACCCTCCAGGGCTCGGCGAACCTCTCAACGTCATCCTGTCAGCCTACTCCGATTCAGCAGTTCTCCAAAACTCTGTAAATGATGGGGGTGTCATCAACTATTACCAGTCAGTGTATCTTGCTGGTCCGTCGCCGTGTCCCTCCTCAACAAGCTCTCGGCCCGTCCAGGTCATTCGGCTTCTCGACCGAATGCTTGGGTCAACACTCTGGGGACAACCAGGGTGCGAACCTCGGCGACGGAAACGGATACCGTACGCAAACCATTCCGTACGCGCAACTGCCCTTTGCACTGACCCATTCCGCTCGGCAGTCAATCAGACGGCCGTCATCAGATGGGATTATGGCAACGTTCAGCTCGGCACTTGCGAAGAGACGATTCAAGGCGGGAACCACATCCGGTACTGGATCCAGAACGGACACAGCGAGAACAGCGGCGCAATTTTTCTGGCCGTCTCGTACGAGATGCCCATTTCCTGTGCGTGCCTTGTTCCAGCTTCGCATCTCCCTAAGCACGAGCGCTCATCGCGTGCAGACCAACACAACATCATTCCGAACGGGTCGGTCTTTAGGACATCGCCTAGACGCGTCTGTTGCTGACGTGACGTGGCAGGTACAATCTTGGACGCGACTGGCTGGTCGGCAACGCCACGGCACAGTCGAGCGTCATCCCCACCTCCAACCTGACGAACACGAGCACGTACGCCGGCTCGACGACGTTTAACGGGTACACGTACCACACCACCGTCAGCTATGTCTCTGGGTTGCTCCAGAACACGAGCGTCGGGATCAATCATTACCAATCCGTCGCCGTCGCCGGCGCAAACGCGATCGATGGGCTCGTCGCCGTCATGACGGTCAAGATCACGAGTCGGCCGTCTACGACCAGCGGGTACGTCTTTTCACGTCGATGTCGATCTGCGAGAGGTACTCTCCGCTGACCCTGCCTTTGCACCCACAGTGCAGAAAGGTCACGCAGACCGCCGGCGGTGTGCTGGATGACGCTCCTGCTCGGATGCTTGGTGACCGCGTGGTCATCACTATAGACTCGGGATGGATACGATGCGATATCCCTCTCACAACTCGGACGATGCCGAACGCGTGCCATCTCGACTCTTCGGGTTTCGGATAACACGACGCCAACGCCCTTCCTTGCTTTCCATTTCGCTCTCCAAGGAAAGCGCGCTCGCTCCTTTTTTATTTTAGATTACCGACGTCGGTATCCCCCCTCGCTCACGTCCTACGATGATGACCCATAATCTAATCCACATTGACGAACGCGCGATTGCAAGACATCCTCGGTCCGTTTATTTTATTTATTCCTGTCATTTGACCGTTATTCCTTCCTTTATATGCCCTTTGTTTGTACTCTCGAATCTCGATGGTCGACGTATAAGGCGTACTAGTCCTTGCTGTTTCCTTTCTTTCCCTCGTTTCCATTGGTCATGTCCGGTAGACGATGTACAAGGACGCCTAGGAGAATCGTTTGGTTTTTTTTTCATGTGGATCCACGCTCTTCACCGGACTCGGTGGGCGCGTTGAGATGGCGCGCAATCACGATGTGAGGAACTCGACAAGGACAAGATCGAGTGACCGGATCGCATGATGGCACTAAATCAGCGATCCGAACCCTGAGCCCGTGTCGACCCAACTGACCGATCAAGTATACTCGATGACGGGAACTCGCTTGGGAGAAAAGCAGAAACACCGCGCGACAGTGGGAAAACCGAGAAAGCCGCCGTCAACCCCCCCCCAAAGGATGTTCGGCCCGGATCAGCCACTGAAGAGTCATGTTCTCATCACGTGTCATGCACACAAACCTTTCAGAAGTCGGGGACCAGCATATCACGAGTGCGCAACAGAAACTAGACGCGTACTATTATCGGAGACCAGGTGTAATAATCAACCAGGGTATGATGAACTTCCACCACTCTAAGGAGCGGAATGGTCTAGGCGGAACGAACGGGTACCAAAACCAAGTCCACAATATCAGATCCCCATGCTAACGAGAGCCCTAGTGGTGGGACTCGATCTTGAACGGGTTGCTCTCCCCGTAGACTTGCTTGTGGTCCCTAAAGGAAGAGCATTAGCCATGAGCCACGCCGACGCGCGTTGGAGACCCAGCGGCCCACAAGCGGCACTTACTTGGGGTTCACAGCCTGGATCTTGTATCCGTCACTAGAGTACATCATTTACCAAAATGATCTATGTAGCATGGAGACCATAGACACTCACCGAGGGGTAGCCTTCTCAGGAAGGTGGTAACCATAGCCATAGCTGTGGTCATCGTGTCCACTGAGATCCACTCCCGCAATAACATCGATAGGGAGGCCAGCGACGACAAGCTGAAGGTCGACAATGATGGGATCACCCACAGCGACGACGAGGTCAACGTCAACAAGGCCGAGGACGTCGACCTTGACCGGGACTTTAAGGCTCAGCGCAGAAACGAGGGAAGCGCAGAGAGCGAGGGCACTACACGACCCAGTCGGTCAGCACAACGCTCAATGGCAAAGGACGGTGAGCAACGAACCCGAGCTTAGCGAACATGGCAAGTGATGAATGCGAGAGAGAAAGATGGGAAGTAGGGACTGGTCGAGAGGATGGAAGTTCTCCGATGTGGAATCGGACGCACCAGGCTGGCTTTTATATCAGAGAGCTCACCTTCGGTTACGCGATTCTTACATTGTTAAAAAAATAATTTTGGCTCTTTTTGCAGAATGGCGCAATCTGCAGTCGGGTGCGATCTCGGGCATGGACCCTTGTTGTACGGCTTGATGTGTAAATTTCCACCAATCGGGATACGTCTCTGCGACGAGGGTACGTCAGTCTCCATACGCCGCAAAGTTCCGACTGAATGCGTACTTTATCTTAGCCGCGTCCCGCAGACAAATCACGCGGCCTTGCAAAGTGCTGCGGCCTGCCACTGGCGGCGGCACAACAAGAAGGGCAAACGACGCGAAAACGTATGACCCTCGACAACGAGTTGATGGGCTTCCACGAAGAAATCGTCATGACGATGAGTTGATACGTACTGTCTTTCATAACCATATACACCATGATTCGGACGGGCGGGCATGGACGGAGAGCTCTGAAATCCGGATTACAAATTCATTGTCTGTTGGAAGTTCGGTGGGGTTAGAGCGAGTTGCCAACGGGTCTGGGCGCGGCCGAAGGGGTGCAACGAATTCGAAGCCTCGACTCCTTACGTTTTTTCCTTTGTTTATTGTAGCAGCAAGCCGCTGGTCCCTGTGGGTGTCCGTCCGCACGGATGCATGGTGCTCGGAGGCATGGTTTTTCCATGGTCTGTAGTTCACTAGCCAAAATGCGCCGGACGCCATTTAAGACTCTACTAGCGGTTGTACTGGTGGTAGTAGAAGGCCTGAGACGATCGTGTCAGCCTGCTACCAGAAGATTTGTGTCGGCTAAAAAGCAACGTTAGGTTTGCGACGAGGCGAACACCAGGCAGACGCGCGTACTAATCGGTGGGAACAAAGATCCGTTGTGACTCATCGATTCGGCGCGTGATTACCGGATTACGTAATTGATGGTGTCCGAATCACCAAGTGGTGTTCGTGCAGCGATGCCCATCTCGCTGCTCACCGGTGCACTTCCTGGATGCTGAGCGTTGACCTTGGGTTCGTTCCCCGGAGGCTGCTACTGGTTTCATTCATATTCCAGCGAACGTAAGGTGACTCGGTACGCACTACCGGTGCGCATTGCAGTAAACGTCCCCCAAGTCGGGGTCAGGTTGCAAGAGACTCAGAGTCTCGTACCCATCGTGATTCCTTCCGGTGAGCACGCATACGCCGTTGAACGAGTCCCTGCTTCAAACCCGTGTTCTTTAGCCACCTCTGACCGCTTCATCGCCACGGTGAAAGCATCCATGGCAACAGTATCATACGTCCAGGACTCGGACAAGCAGTTTCTTGTTCTTCCCATCAGAATGACTGATCGAACTTTCTTCCTTGGAGATTTTAATCCTATCAGCGAATAGTTTATTCCACAACCCAGTCAATCCGCCTATCTCATTGACCTCATCTTATTGTCTCCAGAAGTTTGAATCCAGGTCGGAACTATGCCCTGCGGTGTGACCAATGCTGGAGCTCGGCCAAATCAGTGATCTCGATTGATGGAGGTCTTTTCACACCCACAAGGGCCAGACGCCATGCAAGTCTAATGACTCGCGCAACTCCTGTGGGGGCGTGAACCGGACCGTAGGACGTAACGGAGTCCAGCTGCTGCGCCACGGAATTTCCGGCCTAACCAGGCGTCGCAACGTTGCAACTTGCAGGCAGCAGGTACGTCGGCAAATGATTAATCATGACTATGCGCTCCTTGCCGTCGACCCCGAGGGAATGCCTCCTTACAGGTTATGTAACGATTACTGCGTGTGGTAGTCCATAGTGCCCGCGACGATTCTAACCAATGCTACAGTATGTTTGTGAGCGTGCTGGACTTCTGTCTTGCTTCGTCAACCTTACCTGTTTGACTTACCGTGGTGCCATCGGCACCGTTCGAGTACATCCATCGTCCTAGAATTGATCTAGAAGCATGGTGAGCGTTGGTCGTCGACGTGTGAGTCGGGGGAGCCCATTGGCAATGCGGTAAAGTTGATGGTTGATGTTATGATGCGCTGTCATAGTCCTGCATCCGGTGGCCCAAGTAAACACATGCAAAAGTTAGTGGAGGCCCACAGTCAGCTCATTCAAGTAAAGTATTCGGTGCCAGGGGAGCTATAGGGCTCTGTGGGAGTACCAAATACGATGCTTGCAAGAGCCAGCACAAAGGCTAGCAATGTCGGGATGACTCACGTTGATATGAGGACAGAAATGAAATGAAGATCTATCTGAGCTCAAGGAACATACCAAGCTGCCTGGGAACTGCAAGTGCCAACGGGCTTTCCAGTGGCTAACAAGGCTAACGAGCCTATCGGTCGGATGTCAAGTCTGATCGACCAGAGTAAGCGGCGCGGACAGCTTGACATATCCGCACGACATCATCGTCTGAGGTATGTCAGAGCGCGTGGCTTGGAGCCTTTTTAGGGAGGAGAAAGGGGAGAACCTCTCGGCTCGCCTCTGAGTTGCAAGCCACAACGGATCCATAACATGTACCGCAGTCGAAAAATATCCCAAAGGTCCTAAGGCATTGTTTTCTGCATGCAGTTATTCCAGAAACAGGATGCACCAAAGAGGTTTCAGAGCAGAGAATCCCTGCTGCAGTGATTCCACAGTTTGTGCTTGCCTACGTTAGATGCGCGTCTGCCCAGGGCACTAAGACACGTGACGTCGGGAGGATATTTTATCAACGGGCGAACGGTGAGGGGCAAAGCGAACGTGTCTAGAGCAGCCACCCCTACCCATGAATCACCTTCACCCGAGTCACTACGTGAAATGACACAGAACTGCATAGGTGCGCGAGTTAGAGTGTACAAAGATGTGGGTCGTGCACGCCGTTACCTATCACGATATATGTGTTCTACTTCCAGTATCCTCCCTAAAGCAGCCTGAGAACATGCGGAACGTAGGACGAATTCAGAGAGTGAAAGGGAGAGAGCAAGGAAAATTCGCCTGGAGCCCGTGCACTCGGATCGAACCAAGAGTGGTAGCGGGTAACGTTTAGGGTCCAGCACAGCCACTGGACCGCCAGCGATAATTAACCGAGTTTAAATTTGTTTTACACAAAGTCAATCGGTCGACGCCGCTGATCTGTGCACCTTGTCGTCAGCCGCCACCACCTCCTCTCTCGTGGCGCGTCTGTCTCGTGTACTCCCTCTGTCCTGTATTTCACCCGGGTCGCCGTCGCAGACCAGCCCGTCTTTCGCTGGCTTTACGTCCTGGCGCTCTGCACAGGGGGCCGACTGATTAGCGGTCGCGTCATAAAATGACTTGACACATTCTGTCATCGGCAGGGGAAGGGCGACCCAATGCCTCCACACAACGCTATACAGCCTGAGGAAGGACCGACTGAGTACAGCGGGCCTGGATTGGTTGATGGGTGACTGATAAACACATCCAGGGCGTCACAGGTGGATAAAGGCTGTATTTAGGACGATACGCAATTTTGCACAGGTCTCGAAATACAAAATCTTCCTCGTAAACTGGATCCGCGAGAGCTGAGTCAATTGCTGGTGTCGCGCGACGGTTCACTCTATCAACCCAGCCAGGATCGACTGCGGACACACGAAATCTAGACCCAAATTCATATACAATCAAGATATTCAAGCATACATTGAGTCCGAGACATATCAGACAAGTACCATTAGCTTAACCTGCCGATAGCGACCGGAAGGGCGAGGCACATGAACAGCCACCGAATCCTTCTTATAGTATCACATGCCCCTGTTAACGGGACTCTTTCTTAATACTTGGACTTGATGTCGAACGGGTTGCTCTTCCCGTACACATGCTTGTGGTCCCTGCGAGAACACAACATGTCAGCAACCGCCCCCTTCGTAACCCGACAAGACTGGTGAGCAACACTCACTTGGGGTTCACGGCCTGGATCGTGCAGCCCTTACTATGAGGGAATGTTTATCAATGTGCCCGCACAACGTTCCGGATACCTGACTCACCTAGGGGCAATCTTCCCAGGAAGGTGGTAGCCGTAGCCGTAGCTGCCTTCATGTCCACCGATGTCCACTCCAACAATAACATCGACAGCTTTGCCGCCAACGATGAGCACCAGATCAACAAGGGCGGGGTCGCCGACGCCGAGGAGAAGCTTCACGTCGACGACACCACCGACATCAATGTCGACCGGGACTTTAAGGCTCAGCGCAGAAACGAGGGAAGCGCAGAGGGCGAGGGCACTATATATCCCACGTCGGTCAGCGCGACAACCAAGCGCAAAGGACGATGAACAAGATACCCGAGCTTAGCAAACATGGCGAGCGATGAGCACAAGAGTATGAGAAGTGAGGACTGGTCGAGAGGATGGAAGTTCTCCGATGTGGAATTCAGAGTATCAGGCTGGGTTTTATACCGGAGAGCTCACCTCTGGATCAGGTAATGAGGTTCTTTCAATTTCGTTATTTCCTTTTTCTTTGCGGGCCAGTATGGCACAATCTACGAACGAGTGTGTGAAGTCAAGGAGAATATATTGTAGCCAATCATGTCAACATTCTACTCGTTGAGATCAACGACGAGCACGCTCAGATCGTGAACAATACTTGCCTTGTGTGGCTTGATAAATTTCCACTAATCGGGATACTGGCAGCGTCGGTCTCAACGAGCCGCAAAGCCCATCTCATTCTGGTCATGCTCCGTGAGTCATGCGGCTCCGCAAAGTGCTGGTACAGGTACGAGGACAAATGATGCAACGACCTGTGAAGGTCGGCGGTAAGCGGGTCCTTTCGTGTATCCGCTGGCATGTCAAACGGCGATGTGTACGTACTGTCTTTGGCCATATACATGGTGAGGACGAGAAGCCTTGAAATAAAGATAGGAACTAATGTCCTGGCGTTGGTTGGATATCAGTGGCGTCAGGGCGAGTTGGTACTGGTACCTAGGTCTGTGCGCGACCGTCGTCCCACGTGCAGACCTCGATCCTTTACGTTTTTTGTTTGTTGTGGCCGCAAGCCTGAATCCGTCACCCCCGCAGAACGCGGCTTTACGAGGGAATGTATCGCCAGCACTGTAAAGACCTTCAGTCGTGGTACAGAAGTGTCCAGACGAACCCAGTCCGTCAAATTTGTGGGAGACTGGGCGCGTGACTAGATGGCAGCGACAATCATTATATTGTCCACGATACCGCGCCGCTCGCTGCTGTGCGCCGAGCACGGTGCACCCAGCCCTACTTGTATTAGCTTCACGCCACTCCTGATGAGAATAATATACGGCGATAAAGGTGCGGCCGGCGATTGATGACTTTGCGCGCGGTGAACATCGCTTTTGGCACCAGCGCTGGAGGCTTCTCGTCATCCTTGCATGCAGGTCACCCTCGGACATCCTTTCATCTCTGTCCTCTAGTCACCTCTAATCGCCATTGCGCCCAATACGTTGGCCCGAGTATTCTTTCCCTTCCCTCGCGGCAGGCAATGTTCTGCCAACGGTCTCCCTGCAGTCAGCATACCACAACATCCCGATGTTCCATTCTTGCTTTCCCTGGATCGTGCGCCCAAGTTTGTATATGCATCAGACTGCCCCAGCATACTGTGCGCAGAGTATGTGGCGTTGTCGACCGAAAGGTGCTATCATCCCCTTCGCCATAGGATCCAACAACCTTGACTATACGGCATGGTATTCTCCCGTATGATCTTTGGCTGGTTCTCACAAACCCTCCTTTCGTCATCGCTATTGTCGCCCCTGGGCGGGCACACGGCGTTCGCGAGCGCAACATTACGTCGTCGCCGCGCTTGCGCCGTTCCATATCGCAGAGGGCTCAGCGACAGGGAGGGAGACTCTAGGTACGCCTCCTCTCCCTCCGTCAACTGGTTATCGATGAGGACATGATATGAAAATCCAGCCAAGCAACCCAATCGACGGCAGATCATCGATGACGACGAGTACGAAATAGCGAGAAGGTCAATATCTGACGGGTTACGGGAAAATTTCGCGTGGCCGCACACGACATCGTCCAGGCACGCAGTAAATCCCTAGGACCGCCAAGCGTGTGATCGCCTGCCGAGTCGCTCGTCGGCGATATCTTGGGTGAATGGGCAAGCACACATAGATACGACTCAAACGATGCACTAATGACAATTCAGGCGGGTATGGCGAGATAACCGCCGGAAGACAGCCACTAATGTCTAACGCGGGAACAGCAAGATGATCGAGACCATATCCTTGATCATTATCCCCACTTTATTTCGAGATGGGGAACGCATCGCTCGTCCCATAGACAACACTGGAATCGCTACAAGAAACCAGGTTGTTAGCAATCATTACGCAATTCGGCAAGTGTGATAGGGGGCACTTACTTGGGGTCGACGGCTCTGAACGAGTAATCGGGACTAAGAATGAACACTCAGCGGTGCGCTCCAAGAACAGTTCTTGATGTGTGCTCACCCAGGTTGTACAGTGTCGGGAACTTGGTAACGGTATGACCCGAGATCATCGACGGTCACACCAACCGCGACGTCCACAACGTCCACTCCCGCCACCAGCACAATGTCAAGTAAGTTGGGGTCGCTTACTCCCAGAGCGATATCAATATCGACGGCTTCACCAATAGCAACTGCGGCGGACACGGTAATAGTCGCCGCAGATACGAGGGAAGCGCAGAGAGCGAGAGCACTGGATACCTCATCGGTCAACGCAATCCCAAAGGTCACTGAGCGACATACCCAAGCTTGGCGAACATGACGAGCGATGAGAACACGGGAAGAGGAAACTGGTCGAGCGGATAGAAGTTCTCCGATGAATGTGCTAGAGGACCAGGCTGGCTCTTATACCGGGGAGTTTATCTCGGGTACTGGGTTTTTTTTTTTCTTCTTGTTTTGCCTGCAGGCGGACTCTGCCACTGAGTGGAGCGCAATTCGAGAACGAGTGTTTGGAGCCGAGGAATATGCATAGACGGAGCGATTCAGCATCACAGCCGACCTGTCAACTATTCCTTAGGTCCTTTAGGAGGCCTGTCAACGGCTCGAGGCGCCGCGTATTTGACAGCTGTCTCCGCAGAGCCAGCCAAGGGTACCGTTACAATGCCTTGCAAGACTTAATCGGTGCAACTTGCAGACCTAGGGAGCGCTAGCTTTCGCAGGTTGCAAAGGGTGCAGCTCAGGGGTTAAGCTGTTTTCATTCCAGTGATACCTAACAGATGAGTCATGAGCTCTTTCTAACTTCAAGTTGAATACCTGTTCGCGGCGCGCAAGTAGAATGGCAGACGGCTTATCAAATCAAACTCAACGGCGAGGCGCCGGGCCTTCCATACCGCCGCATAATCGTCAAACAACGATGCGTACGTACTTTAACCATATGGCGGTTAGGAACGGCGAAGCTCAAGCGGCCTTCAAGTTGAAATGCAATTTGTGAACCGATATTCTCCCAGTGGCGTTTGTCTCGGAAAAATTGGAATGAGTGGCGTTGAAACGAGTTGATCGCCATCCTGCCGCATCATGGCCCGCAATGAAGTCGACCACTTGTAGCCTCAAATTTTACGTTTTCTCGGGCAGCATGTACCTGCGCGTTCCTCATGTGAGTTTGCCCCGCCATTCACATATACACACAGCGCCCTCAGATGGTCTCTGTAGCCGTTTCAGCTGCGACACAAGAGGTCTAGTGGTATTAACAAAGGATCTGCCACTGGCAGTCTGAGTACATGGATTCCTGGGATGTCTTGTCGTCAGTAACACTCCGCACCGCGAGGTCAGACGCGATTCTGGGTGTCAACTAATCTGATCCAGGTGAGGCGAGCAGGCTCGAGTCGAACGTCGACGACCGATGAGCGCTGAGCTCTCTATTGCTATGGAGCATCGGGTTAATTTCTTGGAAGTACTCGCTTACAACGATTTCCGTCACGGCAGCGGTGATATGACACCGTTGGCTATGCCTTGCCCGCGTCTATTTCTTTTTGTGATTGATCTCCGGTTGGCGACATTACGAGCCCTCCGCCACCGTGCATCAAAAGCCGACTACAGCGGGTGGCAAATGACGCCAACATCATGGTCGGCAAAACACGACAGCTCGACAAACAGTGACTAAACGTTCACCGCGGAGCTACTGCGAAAACCGTAAATAAGTCAACTGACCACTTCAGGAAGGAAGTCAATCATGCCCAGACACCGAATTCCCAAGTGCGCATGCAGTCGATCCAACATCGTTCAAGGGATGAGCGCGTCGATGTCTGGCTGTTAGACCACCTGGAAGTGAAGGAATGTGGTGTGGTGCTGCAATCGCCTTAATGGTCATGCCAACACTGCGTTTTCGAAGGAAAACACCTCGTCCATCATCTCGTCGCCATGTCATTCGAGCACTGCGCCTGGCCATTTGGTCTCCGTTTACGGGACGCGTCTGCATCGAGACAGACAAACAAGCAACAATCGCAGGTGTTGATGGCGTTCATGTCCGTCGACGTCGACGGGGGTGGATGGTACTTACATGTGATCGCTTGGCTCGCCCTGTGTTCCTTGGGAGGTGCGCCCATCATGATTGAGGCCCGAGGCGCAATTGCGGGTTAGCTCGGGTCTCGACTCCGAACCAGTGTTCGCGAAGCTTCCACCGGTCACGTAGGGTTTTTGTTTAAGCCTTCTAGATGCCTATTTCATTCTCGCAGACAAGTCGGACAACGAGAGGTGCTGTGGAATCTGATGTAGAAATCAAGCAAAGAACAAGGTGAGGTGTCGCCGAGTCTGAGTCGCCAAACGACGGGGCGGAACGAATATGCCTGGACATGGCTAGCACAGAGATGAGCGCGGACTAGGCACTAGCGCTAGTACTAGACGGCTCGTCGGCGCAACGCAAGTTGGGGACGAGAACTTTTTCTCCCACGTAGTCCTACGCAGAACAAAAGGGTCTGCCTGCCAGCCTTCCCTGGAGCCCATCATTCGGCACTAGCCTCCTAAGGCATGGCACAGTACTTGGCGAACTCGTAAGATCAGACTTGATCAAACACGCGTTCGGCGCAAGCCTGACGGTGATAGAGTGTCAGTGATGGAGCGCAACGCGGACAAGGCGCGGCTGATGGGCCTGTCATGAATGATGCGACACTCGCAGTGAGTACCCTGCGCATTCCGCACTAACTTCGATGACATGGTCCACATGCGACATCGTTCGGTGCCAAACTTGGTTTTATTCCTTGACTCGTACCACTCTCGCCGATCCAATGGGCGCACAAAGGTGATCGCCGTTTTCATGCATAGCGGGAATGTCAACTGTGTTGGCTCCGTCGTGATGCGTTTCGTGGACCTACGTGATACAGCCGTTCTCGAGGTTCTCCCTCTGTGTTCCCTGCCGCCACCAGCCATAGTCCGCTACGTTGCCCTGGTGTTCTCTGGAGGATGGAGGAGCTTCATACTCCCCGCGAAGATGCATGAAACTCCCTGGCAGTTGCTCGTGTGTTTTGACCGATCCTTTCCTGCCCAAGTTGGTATGTAATGAGCGGCCGTCGTTGGAACGCGGTGGACTCGGGCTTGGCTATGAGGGACATCGCAATCAAGGGAGCTAGAGGGTCTGCCTGCCTGCGGCGCAGCTCACCCGATCCGCCCCTCTCGCTTTCCCGATGCCGTCTTACTGGACATGGCCCCGATGTATATACGATGTTTCAAGGAGCTGTCCTTTGCTTCGTGACTTCGTGAGTTCTGGGGACTCGACCTCGGTGCTTCCTTGCTTCCAGCAGAGTCGCGGAAAATGGGAGGTCAACTTGAAGTTTCATCTCCGGCTGTCGTCGTTCTTGAAGCTAGCAGCAGTCGTTGTGTCTAGCAAAGTCCACGGTGGTGTACCACATCGCCCTTTGGCGATCGAAGCGAGCGCTGTCGTGTAGCGTGTACGGTCTAACTGAAGTCCCACCGAGCGGACAATGGCTAGTGGCTTGCCAGTGGGGGGAGTGACGCCAGGAACGCTCACACTGTGCACGTGATCCAGATGGGATCGAACCGCGGAGTGTACTCGATGGGTTTGGCTTTAGTCTGATGAGATGCACCAGCTCAGGTGCGGGCGATTTCCGGCAGACCGACACTGGCATCCGTGTAAGTGGTACACGAAAAAGCGTCGGGCTTCGGTCCATCACGCCAGCAACAGTCTAGCTCGTCGACACCCCCTACTACTTTCCCAAGCAACGCCCAGATGGAAACCTGACGGTGGTGTCTCTCTCTCTTCGCTCGCGCCTGGGGAGCCCACTGGTATGTGCAACAGCAAGAGCGTTACCCTTGTCATGTCTTTGGATGCATCCTTGTATCGAGACTGTAAAGTGTCCACACCGGCAATCAGGACCATTAACTTGCCGCCACAACAAGCAAAAAACGTAAAGGATTGAAGTCTGCACGTGGCACGACGGTCGCGCACCGATGTAGGTACCACCATTAGCAACTCGCCCTAACACCACTGATATCCAGCCAAGCACCAGGAGACTGGTTCCTGTCTTCATTTCAAGGCTTCTTGTCCACACTCACCATGTATATGGCCAAAGACAGTACGTACACATCGCCGTTTGACATGCCAGTGGATACACGGAAGGACCCGCTTACCGCCGACCTTCATAAGTCGTTGCGTCATCTGTGCCCTCGTACCTGTACCAGCACTCTGCGGAGCCGCATAATGACCAGAGTGAGATGGGCGTTCAGTTGGAACTTTGCGGCTTGTGGAGACCGACGCTGCCAGTATCCCGATTTGTGGAAATTTATCAAGCCGCACAAGGCAAGTATTGTTCACAACCTGAGCGTGCTCGTCGTTGATCTCAACGAGTAGATTTTTGACAGGATTGGCTACAATATGCCTTCGTAGGTTTCCTTGACTTCACACACTCGTTCGTAGATTGTGCCATACTGGCCCGCAAAGAAAAAGGAAATAACGAAATTGAAAGAACCTCGTTACCTGATCCAGAGGCGAGCTCTCTGGTATAAAACCCAGCCTGGTACTCTGAATTCTACATCGGAGAACTTCCATCCTCTCGACCAGTCCTCACTTCTCATACTCTTGTGCTCATCGCTCACCATGTTTGCTAAGCTCGGGTATCTTGTTCATCGTCCTTTGCCCTAGGCCGTCACGCTGACCGACGTGGGATGTATAGTGCCCTCGCTCTCTGTGCTTCCCTCGTTTCTGCCCTGAGCCTCAAAGTCCCAGCCGATATTGGTGTCGGTGGTATTGTCGACGTGAAGCTTCTCCTCGGCGTCGGCGACCCTTCCCTTGTCGATCTGGTGCTCGTCGTTGAGGGCAAAGCTGTTGATGTTATTTCTGGAGTGGACATCGGTGGCTATAAGGGCGACTATAAGGGCGACTATAAGGGCGACGATAAAGGCGACGATAAGGGCGGCTATGGTGGCAGCTATGGTGGCGGCTACGGTGGCGGCTACGGTGGCAGCTATGGTGGCGGCTATGGTGGCGGCGATGATAGCGGCTACGACTACGGCTACGGCTACCACCTTCCTAAGGAGATTTCTCCTAGGTGAGTCAGGTATCCGGAACGTTGCGCGAGAGCATTGAAAACATTCCCTCATAGTGAGGGTTGCACGATCGAGGCCGTGAACCCCAAGTGAGTGTTACTTACCAGTCTTGTCGGGTTACGATCAATGAAGGGGATGGTTGCTGACATTCTATGTTCTCGCAGGGACCACAAGGAAGTGTACGGGAAGAGCAACCCGTTCGACATCAAGTCCAAGTATTAAGAAGAGTCCCGTTAACAGGGGCATGTGATACTTTAGAAGGATTCGGTGGCTGTTCATGTGCCTCGCCCTTCCGGTCGTTATCGGCAGGTTAAGTTAATGGCACTTGTCTCGGACTCAGTGTATGGTTGAATATCTTGGTTATATGTGAATTTTGGTCCAGATTTCGTGTTCGCAGTCGATCCCGGCTGGGTTGATAAAGTGAGCCGTCGCGCGACACCAGCAATGGACTCAGCTCTCGCGGATCCAGTTTACGAGGAAGATTTTTTATTTCGAGACCCACCGGTGTTGATTGCCCCTAATATTGCATAATGCGGTCTGAGCGTGACACTCCCAGTACAAACAGTCGCGAGAAACAATTCAGTACTTGCTGACCCGGGCCCTCCGCATCGAACGTGCGGTGCAGCCTGTGCTGGTATGTGGACGCGGCTGTAGTTTTGTCAAATTGTTAATATTATGCGCGTAAGCAATTCTTGGGTCGTACAGCACACGACCACCACAATCGAGTACCACAGCTCGCTGCCACGGAGACGAGGAGTTTCGTGACAACGGCCAAGGCCTCCAAGTTTATCGTGCCAGCGACCAACTTGCCCCAACTCCCTGATCACGGCCATACCCGGTGCGCATTTGCCAGGAACAAACGCCAGGGTGCCCGCACATGCCAACAGAATACTGCAGAAAAGGCGACTAGCGATTACTCCACTCCGAGGCCGCAATGTTCCGATACCCAAGCTCGGGTCGATAGGATCCTGATGTTGCAATACTAATTCCCCCGAGTCCCCTGGATCCACGCGGGCGAGGCGAGGAACGTTCTCACGATCAGAGTTGAGCGAACAGGGATAAGGTCGTACACATCGCCGAGCGGACGTTGGTGGTTGGTCACTGGGGTGAAATTTCTCGGCTACGATACGGGAAGGCTTCTAGTGAAAGTACAACAGGTGTTTCAGTCGCAGAAAAGAGCAGAGACCGGGGAGTGGATGATCTTGCAGTGCAAGTGATGCTTGATGTAAATCTTGAGCAGCCGACTCGAATCCCCATCGGAAACAAGGAAATGCCCACGATCTTGGGCAGAAGCAAAAAGTTCATTGTACAACACCCCAACGGGTGGCATCGGATAGCACAAGACGCACAGAGAAGCCTGAGGAGCTAAAGGATCCCAGGACCAAACACAAGTAGGCACACTGCTGGGTGGGGAAATCCAGATGCACCTGTGAGGCTGTAGGATGTTACTTTGTCAGGCAGGATGGGATCCTCCATCTCTTGTCCGGGCGCACAGACATGACGCGTTGGTACCTTGGCTGTGGGCATGATCTCGTTAAAAATCAATATAGTTAGGGATGGGGTACATACTCCCCTTCCTTAACCGTATCCTTCAAGTCGGTTTCTTACTGATCGGCACTGGGGCAGGTTGCGATGGTTAGTGCACTAGGCATGAGCGCTTTGTTGACGCCTGTATTACCGTCCATGCCTGTATCCCGGGAGCCGCTTCGATGGCTATGGATGGTATCCCGTCTTGATCCGTACGGCGAGAAAATTGGGCCCCAAGGGCAAGGTCGGAACGGATGAATTGTGGTAGCCGGCCATGAAACTTTGAAAAGGGGCATGATGTCCGACGTCACTGGCTCAGCTGACGGCCGCGTCGGCCCACCAGAGATTCACTCGAGCACCAAGCCCAGCACTCGCCAGAGGAATTCCAAGCCCCGTTGTGCGTATTCGAGTCTTCACGGCTCGCAAAAGACGGTCGAGGGAGACGTGCTTCCAAAGCGGGTGGTTCGACTTGGTAGGCGTAGCCGGGTCCCTCGCAGCCTGAAACGAAAGGGCCCTTTTCCATTGATACAAGGACCTGCTTGTTTCGTCCTGGAGACGCTTGGCCCGTTTCATTGTTTTCGCACTCCGCTCGGAGTCGGAATCCGGAGAGGGCAATGCGTTCCCAGCGCATGCATTTGGATTCCCACGGTACTCATCCTCCCTTCATCTGCCGGTGTGAGCTCGTCGTCCAAACGTCTTGCTTGCTGTTCACGACGCCGACGACAACTTCTTTTCTCGGGCACGCCGTGGTCGATGACCTGCTGCGCTGACTCTGATGCCGCCGCGCTCTCTCGTTGCCTCCTCAAGACGTCCTTTGTCAGCAATATTCCTAGGGTCGTTACCACCTAAGGATCCCAAGGAAGCCAGTATCCCCGACCTTCCAGAGCCCCCGGAAAGTCCCAACGCTGTCTCTACTTCTGGCTTGCCTTCCCCCCCAGCAACCAATTCCACCGGTAGTGGTTCAACTGGCGACAACAACAGTGCCAACTCCGGCAGCATCAGGCAGCGCCCAGTTTCGTATTCAGCTTCTCCGAGTGACATGATACCCACGGAAACGTATGACAAGCCCATAGTTATATCCAAGACTTCAAGACCCAATTCTGATGACGAAGATGACGAAAATGACCACGCGGGTGAGGAAGACATCACTGCCAGGCTTGACCGCAGACTCGGAGTCGAAAGCCCCAGCGAGAACGTCGCGGCGCTTCAGCGGGTCAAGAGCCTTGCCCAGCGTAACCGCATGGTGAGCCTGCTGCGCTCTCCCCTCGACCTAGCTCATTGCATGCCCTTGTCCACCCCACGTGCTGTGCTGTATTCCTGGCAACCTTCGGACCTGTGATCCCTTGATCCTGATTGGTTCTCGGTATCTTAACGCCAAATTGCATCTTGTATGCCTATATGCTATTCAAACTACCTTGCTTGCCGAATCGATTGTGCTGGGCAGGCACTAGATAAACTTTCCTCCCGCCTCCACACTCCATCGCCGACCCATACTTCTCGTTCTCCTACCGCCCCCTCTTCATCCGCCTCTGTTGCATCGTCCTCTCGCCTCTCCTCTCATTCACACTCGCAGTCTGCACCTCAGGTTCAACGCTCGGACACACTCTCGGGGTCCGAGACCGAGCGAGAGAGCCTGCGTGCGCCAACCCCTTCCCGTTCTGATTCCAATTCGAACACCTACCGTTCGTCATCTCCCGAGCGTTCATCGACACCGCCACCTTCTTCAGACCCCTATCGACAAAGGTTCACATCCGCACCCCCGTCTCCACAGGAAGCGCGCCAGGCGTCTCCCGGCCCCTCACGTACTCCCCGCAAACGGGTATCCATGGCGGGTTCCATTACTCAGGGCGTGGAAAGCGGGGGATACGCTAGGAATGAACCTGATGTTACTGAAGCAGCGCTGGCCGCTGTAGCTTCGGTAAGGCGGAGCCCTACTGGAAGCAAGAGGGCACGACATCCGCTTCCGAGAGAGTTCAGGGATAAAGAACGACGGAGCTTGGACGGACGGGTTGGTGTTATGATCAAGTTGTCCTTGCAGTCGGCTGAAAGTGCATTTCTCAGACTTCGCTCGAGCCCATGACTCCGCATCGAGCATCTTTCCGGGATGATGGGTATGACGGCAATTCGCCGAGAACTGCCGCGCATACAGCTGCCAATGCGTCGACTAATTTCCAGTACTCCCCCCGCAGCGCGCGGTCCACTAGATTTTCCACTGTGAGGGACCTCACACGCAGACACCAGACCCGCTGGCTTTCCGATGACTTATCCGGTAATCCTCCAGACAATGGACGAAGACAGTCCCAACGAGGAGGCAGTGCAGAAAGTGCTCTGAATGGTAGCACAGGGGTAACAGGGAGGCTTGCGGGCGAAAGTTTACGCGCGGCCGGAATCGGTATGCGCGGGAGCGGGAGCGGAAGGCAGGGTGCACCATTGAGTGAGGATGTGTTTGGTGATGGACGAGATGCCAACATCCCTGCGCGCGGAGGACGTTCGAACGCAGTTGGCCCAGGTACCAGTCGCACAGTGGAGTGGGAGGACCGGGAAAGGCAGCGGCGGTCCGATGTTGGTGACAGGAGTCGGACGAATGGATCCAGCACGCAAATCAACGAACCGCCTGTTCCTCGTTCGCACTTGCATTCAGATCCTCCTCGGGCGCCCATGGACTTGGCTTCGGAACGGGATATAAGAGGTGCGGGACACGGCAATTCTTCTCGGCCTGCTACGTCGATGGGGGATCTTTTCCGCGCCGAGAGCGGATCTAGGAGTGGAAACTACTCGATCCGGTCCAGGAGGACGACATATGACTTCTCAGACAGACCAGTGTCTCGACACTCACCAACCACGCGCACCACCTCCCTTCCTCAAACACCAGGTGACCCTGACAGGCCTCGTACAAGTCTTGCTTCTGGCCGCAATACGAGCATGACCCCAGTTGGTAAGGGCACATTGATAAGCCCGAATAACCCCCAGAACGCCGAACATACCCGGCTTATGCTGGAATCGCTCTCGATGTTTCAAGTCCAACTCTCTCGACTTTCAAACCAATCCCAGACGGTTCGTGATCTGTCCGACCACTCGGGTGCAATCATACGCGCGTCGGAGAGGCTCAACAGGATTCTGAGGGGCGCGACAACTAATGCTGTCCAGCAGCAAATTGCTATCGAGGTGGATGACGAATACTATGAAGCAGACGGACCCAGTCACCCCGCCCAGATTTGGAGAGATGTTGGCTCTGATTTTCGGGAAAGCTTGCGAGAGAGCGATGATATAGTGCGCTCGCTGACCGGATTCATTCTTGGCGTTGGAAAACTGTTGAAAGAGGTAGCTGGCGCACCCGACTCAGCCCACCTGCGGACAACGAGCCTGGAAGATGAAATTCCAAAGAGACCGCCATCTGATTCAGGCCTCGAGAGGAGGGATGGTAGACGGAGTGTCGAGTCGCGATTAAGCTGGGAAGCGATGCCCTCTGTTCGCGGGGCTGACATCTCACGCAGGCTCTCCTCTCGGAGTGACCTCAACCTTTCTCGCCCTCCGTCTGCGCGGGACCGGGATAGCGCTAGTGATCAAGACCGGTCGACTTCCTCCAGGAGTGGTTTAGGCCCCCCTCCAACCTCCCGACGGTTGTTCACGTCGCGCGAGCAGCAAGCAGCAACGAACGGATCGGCCACCCACAACACGCCTTCCAATGTCCTAGATTTGTCAGTGGACTATGAGCCGTCTCCCACTCCGGTAACTCGATACCCTCAGATGGAAAGGTCGAGGCCTTCATTGTACTCTACTCCACCTCCCCTCCCCACTCTCCCATCCGAATCCCTGCTGCAAGAATCGGGCACCACAGTCGACAAGGGTGGTCGTCGCAATGTTTTGTTGACTTCCACCACCACTGTCCGCAACTCGAATCCGCCATTCGCACTGTCCACACCCAATCCGACCACAGCAATCTCGACGCACACGGCCTCGGCCTCTCCCGACGCCTCCGCGTTCCCTGTGGAGCGCACGGATTCTCGTGATTCGATGCGTTCTTCCTCTGTAACTTTTTCCCGTCCGTCGGGTGTGTCACTGTCTACTCTTCAGCAACAGCATAGTCGCGACGAGGCTCGAAGGCGGGTGGGTACGACTGCGGAAGAGGATGGCTCCGGTTTCAACCAAGTTCGCTTGCCGTTGTCTGGCTCGGAAACTGAGAGGGATACTCGTCGCCGAACTCTTGGTGTACACACAGCGCGTAGGTCGCTCGGGGCTGCTGCTGAGGAGCTCGAGGCAGCGGAAATCATCCAACCCAAGACGATCACGTTTTCGTCGCAAAGGCGGGAGCGTCGACGAACTGTTACAGAGATATTCAGCTAAGCACAGACCCGAATGTTGTACATTGCATCATTCATTGAAAAAGGTACGTGCCAGAGCGTTGCCTCACAGTTGGTCTTTGCGCGCTCACCGAGCTGTCCAGCGCATCGAGGTGTACAGCGCCCTGTTTTTATATGTTTCATTCTCTTTTTGATCGCCGTTGTGCATTATATCCTGCATCGCATTCTCCAACTCTCTGGACGTTCTTTTGAGTCTTTGAGCGGACACAACAAGCACGAAGAATAATACTGTCCGAAGCACGCACTGTCTTTAACTTTATTCCTTTTTTGGTCTCATTATTCTTTTTTCTTGTCCTCTTGGCTGGCCATGCACATACCTTTCTTTTTTCATCTTGTCCATGTCTGCTGTCTCCCCCTTTTCTTTTCTTCTATCGTTTATATGAGGTGTTCCAGCAGGTGGGGTTTTCTTTTCTTTTATGCAGGTGGGAGCACATGCGAACCACAGCGAATATGATATCACCACCCGCCACTCGAGGCCTGCCCTCCACGCACACGCCAAAAACAGCATTACCTACGAGTACTCTCTTGGCACGATTCCTTTTGTCCTTTTGTCTATCGTAGTCGCTCATCGTAATGACAGTGTGATTGATTCACTATCGTTCCCCGGGGCTTTTTCCCAGCTGAGACACGATGCGAGCGCTCTCCGATCGCGTCGATGGCGGCCGTTTGTTGCAAAAAAAAAAAAAAGAAAGGGTCGGGGCTTCAAGTTGTGAATGAATATCTGAATTGTGATGGACGCAAGCGCCGTGAGGGAGTCGAGTCATTAAACCTACCACATTTTGATCCCCTCCGGCACGTTTGCAAGGGGGCCGGGGCGGCGCAAAGGGCATCATGGGCCCAAGGAAAGGGTTGAGAACGTTCCAAGAACCGAATTCCGTATCGAGCGTGATAGGGGCGCTCGACCGTCCATGTGCATATCATCCCTCTTTCTCTCTGTGGGCCTGAGGCGGTGGCGGGCGTACCTGGGTGGTGGTGGACGATACGCGATCGCCTGCGCATGCCACGGCCCGTTCTCGGTTCGATGGCGCCACAGGAGGCTACTGCGCTCACCAGCACCCCACCCCACCCCCCCTCGTTCTCGTGTGAACGGGGGTGTGCATCGGACGACCTGGCAGCGGGAGAAGCGCTGCGGGTGGAACGGGGGCGACGCGGTCGGCTTATCCGCCTCAGGCTGCGCTGACTGGCAAGTGGCACGGTGGCACAATGCACCCCCGATCGGGCGTACTGACCGATCGTGCTGTGCCCGCGGGCCGTAGCGTCCGTGCGCGCCGAAGCCCGCGTTGGCGGAATGAAACTCAAAAAGCGCAAACGCGAGATCAAACGGGGGGGGCGAGGATGACGTCGAGGGTGAGCGCAGCCTGTGAGAAACAAACAAAGGCATGGCCAAAATAGAACCGCGCAGCCGAAGGAGAAAGAAAAGAAGGGGGAGGGGGTGAGGCGAGCGCGGTCGAGACCACGTCGACGCGCCGGGATGTGCGATAAGACGCGTCCGGGACGGGAGGACTCGGTTGCCGAGGCAGACGCGGTGCGCACTCTCCCGCGATCTCAGCGCATCGCTGGAAGACGCGACGATAAGGACCGGACGAGGTGCAGGAGGGGGCGTGACGTCAATTGGCGACGATGACGATCGCACGTTTATCAGAACGCGACGGGGCACAAGTCGCGCACGTCTCATACGCCAGAGATAACGCAGCGGTGACGCACAGCGCACGCACGAAACAGGCCGGTTTCAGACGACCAGCGGGAGACTCGCGACGTCTCACGGTCGCTCCACCGAGCCCACTGACAAGGTTTCGATGCGGACATTATCCTTGGCCGTGAGCAAATCCGACGCTGGGGTCCTTTGCGGGAATTTCGCCTCTTTTGGAGCGCGTCCATCACAAATCCTTGCTCCTCGACCGCTTTGGAAGCCATCGCTGTGCGACCGTATCTGATCGTCCTCATACTGTGTGCTCCACCGCCCGTCCAAATCACCATCACGGCAGGTGGGGCCGTGCAATCTGGCCGCTCGAACCCCCGTTACGGGCCTCAATGAACGCCGTCCGAGAACACGGTCGGCTAGCGAACACAGACCCTTGACGTCAGTCAGCCCACATACCATCCAGTGCGATAAGCAATGGGCCCCGGTCCGCATATAAGCCAGCCAGAACGTCCCTCAGCAGCAACGGACAAGACCCACATCCACCTCTCAAACGACCCATCCTCTCCTCGTCATGCCATCCAACGTGCACACGTTCTACGCCGACGCCGTCCTCTTTGACATGGTGCGCGCCTCTCACGCGTCCCGATTTCCACTCTAACGCGTCCCCAGGACGGCACGCTCACCGACTCCATCGCCGCCGTCGAGGCCGCGTGGGGCAAGGTCGCAAAGGACATCGGGCAGGACCCGGCCTACGTGATCGCCGCCACCCACGGCAAGCGCGCGACCGACAACCTCAGGCAGTTCAAGCCTCACATCCAGCCCCACGAGATGGACGCCGAGGTCGAAAAGTTTGAAGAGTCCATCCTCTTCTTCGCGGACGCGTACCGGCTGCACGGCCCCGGTGCCTCCGCGCTGCAGTCCCCCCTCTCCGTGTCCTCGCCGCTCACCCCGGTGAGCTCCGGCGCGGCGACCCCGGAACTGATCGGGTCCTCGCTCCCCTCCTCCCGCGCCTCGTCCTTTGCCGCGTTCGGCAGCCGCCGTCCGTCGTTCGCCACCCGCCTGACCGGCATGCTCTCCATGACGGCAGCCGTCCCCCCCTCGGCATCGATCTACGACGCCCCGCGCTACGCAGACGGCCTCATCGTCGAAGAAGCCGACGAGGACGGCGAGGACGTGCTCATGTTCAACGCCGACCCCAAGAAGCAGCCCCAGCCGCCGTGCGCCGCCGTGCTCGACGCCTGGCAGATCGAGGCCGCCGCCGTGGACCGCGCGGTGCGCATCCTGCCCGGCGTGCGCAAGATGATCGACTCGATCCCCGTCGGGCGGTACGCCGTCGCGACCTCGGGCGCGAAAACGTATGGTGCGTGTCCTGGTGCTTTCTTGGCGCCACGCCCCTCGACTCACCCCCCCTCTTGCTCTGCAGCGCACGGATGCATGACCCGCGTCGGGATCACGCCCCCCAAGGTGACCATCACAGCGGATGACAAGCGGCTCAAGGCGGGCAAGCCCGCGCCAGACCCGTTCTTGCTCGCCGCGCGCGAGCTCGGCTACGCCGCCGAGCGGTGCGTCGTCTTTGAGGACTCCCCCAGTGGGATCCGGGCCGGCGTGGCGAGCGGCGCGACGGTGATCGCCGTGTGCACGAGCCACGCGCGCGACAAGATCTCGCACGTCGGCGCACACTATGTCGTGGACGACATGGAGCGCGTCGCGTGTGAACCCAGTCCGGACGGCCGCCTCAAGTTTACGGTCCGGTTGTAAAAAAAAAAAAAAGAGAGCTCGGCTTCGTGATGTGACTTTTTACCAGTTGCTACGTCTAGTCACCTTGTATGCCTTTCCTCTCGCGCATGTACACTAGTTTGTAACGTATATCCCCGGCCACGAATTAGAACGGACTTGCAGACGATGATCGCTATTGGTTACACCCCCCCACAGGTAATGTACACACTCCTCGGGCAACGACCAAGAAACACATCCGGGGCCTGTGTCCTCCTTTCATTCTTCTTCGTCCACGAGCGGCTCCCGCCGCATCCAAAACGGCCCTTGTATGCTGTCAGAGGGAGCAACGGAAACGCGAGGAAGCACACCGATCGGATCCTCGACGTCGTGAAACACGGTCGACCAAACGCCGATGACCCCGCCTTGCGACCGTACGCTACCCAAACCGATCCCGTCACAGCTAAAAAGGGCGAGCGCATCAGAGCCACAACGTCCCCCCCCCCGTCCGTCAACGCACGACGCACTTCCATACCATCTGGTTATCGTTGCCCGCACCCTGCCCACGCGCACGTCAGACACGGACACGGAACCGCAGGGGGGAAAGGGTGAGGGGAGAGAAGATGGGACGCACAAAGTGCCACCACAGCTCGTCGTCGTCCGTCAGCTTGACGAAACCGACGACGTTGAACCGCCCGTCGACTTCGCCCACGATGTTGATCCTGGGCCGCGTCGGGTGCAGCCGATCGGGCACCGTGTCCACCGCGCGGAAATAAATGTCGACCGTGGCGAGCATCTCGTTGGTGCCGTCAAAGATGGACGTGTCCTGGGGCTCGTGCTCGGGTACCTGACGCGGTCGTCAGCCACGAGGGGGGGGGGAGCGAGGCGCTCGGGGTACGCACCGACGGATCATTGTACACTGACGACAGATGAGCGTCGAGCACGAAAAGACGAGGACGTCCGACGCACGTATAAACTCGCGGTGGTCCATGAAGCCATACCGAACGGCCCACAGACCCTCCACGCCCGCCCAGTCGTCCTCGCGGTCGAGCGAGAGCCCGCGCGGAATGACGCTCTGACAGAACGTGATCCCCATCGGACACGGACACGCCTCCCCGTTGTCCGTGTCGAAGAGGAGCATGCCAAAGCCGTGCACGAGCGTGAGCACAAAGAGCCAGTCGACCCGGCCGCTCCCGTCCGGCAAAAACGGGCCGTAGGCACGCTCGGCCGAGTGATGGCGGTGGCTGTACACAAACGCCTGCGATGCGCGACGGCGCTGCAGATCGAGGTCGCGCGGGGTGAGGCCGTACAGGGCGTGCAGCCGCGCGAGCAGCTGCTCTGCCTCGCCCGACAGCGCCGCCCCCGCCCCCGCCGTCGCCCACGAGTCGCGCTCGAGGAACGCGCCGTCGCCGAGATGGCGCTGCAGCCAGCGCACGTTGCGCGGGACCGGGCCATGGTCGTCCAGGGAGGCTACCGGGGGCACGCGGGTGACGAGGTCGATGCAGGTGCGCAGTACGTGGGGGCGTTCGTCGGGCGGACAGAGCGCGGGGTGGCGGATGACGGTGCGGGCCCTCGTGATCGCCTGCAGCTCGCGCTTCCAGTCGATGTCGACCCGGGGGGCGCCCAGGAGCGTGACGGCGCGGCGGGGGTCGTCGAGGGGCTGGGCGAGGTAGAGCGCGCGCCAGAACTGCTCGCTGAGGGGGCCGTAGATGATCTCGTAGAAGAAGCGGGACACCTGGGAGACGCGGGCGATGTCGAGCGGGTCGAGCGCGAACAGGACGCGGTCGACGATCTCGAGCGAGAGGTCGGTGAGAGCGGGCATGGCTGGCGTCAGAGGCGTGCTTGGCGGGTTAAATACATCGAGGTCTGCGCACAACTTTTTTTTGCAGACGGAAAAAATTATTTCACGCGAGCTGGGATGGCGTGACCGGGCAAGGACGAGCGGACAATGTGCGACAGGGGCCACGAACAAACTCGTCTACGCCGCCCCGCCCCGCCCCGGCCCCCGCACGACCCGCGCCCACTCGTCCACCAGCTGCTCCCCGACCCCGGGCTCGACCTCGGTCCCATCCCGCGCGACCTTGATCTCCCGCCCGTGGTTCCACGGGTTCCGCAAATGTCGCGTCCGACTAAACGGCAGCCGCTCCGTCCGCATCCACTCGATCTTGAACGTCTTGCCCCAGCCCGCCTCGTCCTCCCCTTCGACCCCGCGCATCTCCTCCAACACCGGCTCCAAGTGCACCCCGAGCCCGCCTTCATCACCGCAATTGGCCCTCGCCCCCGCGCCAGGAGGATCGGCCCCCTGCTTCGCCCGAGACGAGACAGGCCAGCTGACACTCGTTCGCGGAGGCGCCGGCCGTTGCGCGCCAGCAGACTGGGCACGCGCAGGACTCGTCTCCGCAAGAGGAGCTCGGCTCCCAGACTGGGCGCTCTGCTCCACCCTGTTCAGGGGCGACACGTCCCCGCGCGGCGCCCACACGACGCTACAGTCGCTCCGGAGAATCTCACCCGCCATCCTACACAGCCACGATCAGTCCCGCCCCAGCAAGCAAAACCCGACCACGTACCGCGCATACCCGTAAAACTCGCCGCTCTTGTTCACGCTAAAGACCAAAATGACCTCCTTGCTCGTCCGATACGCCTGGTCGAGTATCGTCTCGTTGTGCTTCTGCGTCGCCCACACGCCCCGCTCGACGCTCAGGTCCAAGTCGTACTGTATACATCCCACGCGCGATCAGTGTCCCATGTCAATCATCACCATGCCCCACACGCACGCGACCACGTTCCGTTTTGTGGGAGCGGGAAAGGGGGGAGGGGACCACGCCGATACCCACCTGTGTCAACGACTTGAGAATGAAAAACCGTTTGGGAAAGTGGCGGGTCAATAGACTCGACGTCGTCGACGCATACGAGCTCGACGAGTGCGTCTGCATCCTGGGGCTCGCGCTCTCTGCCCCTTCCAGCGTCGATGTCTCGTCCTCCCTGGAACCCGCCAGATGGGCATCCTCCTCCACCCTGTCTCCGTCGCCTGCCAACGTGTCGTTTTTCCGCAGCCTGTGCTTCACATGGCGCACATGCACCCCGACCCCACGCTGACCGCCCACCCCCGCCCGCAGATCATCCTCCTGCCGGCGCGCCCTGCAAACCAGCCGCGGATACCGATGCTCGTTGGGCCGCAACGGAAGCCCGTCAAACCTGGCGATCGCACGCTCCAGTGCCGCCTCGGACCAATAGTTGACGAACGCGCAGTTGGAGCGCGAGATGAGGAAGAGGGACACCATACCGCCCTTCCCGCCCTTGCCCCCGCCGTCGCCCTCTGGCTGTCCATGCCCCAGAAACCGCCAGAGCTCGTCGTGCGTCGCGTCGCTCGGTACGTTCCCCACCCACATCACCCACTCCGATCGGTTTGGCGGCGGATTCGGGTGATAGTGACGGCGGACGAGCGGACGCTCTCGCATCGCCGAGTCCGCCAGCTCCACGACTTTGGGTGAGCGCGGCGGGGAGCCTCGATCCGGTATATCGATGGTGGCAGTGGCGCCGCCAGTGGCCACAGGGACGACGGGTTCAGCGGCGGCGGGAGCAGAAACGGTGGCCCGTGATGTCGCCGTGCCGATACCTGAATTGCTGCTGCTGGCGCCCAAGCTCGGAGACGGTGCGCGCTCCGAGCACGTTGACGATGACTGCAAGTCTTGACGCGCGTCCTGCTGGGGAGGCTGGCCCGGGTAGGCGACCGGGTAAGGTCGTAGAGGAGCGTGCATGACGGGAAACGTCGTCGTCATCGTCGCGCCTGTGGATGCACCCGGTCCATAGTACCACTGTTGACCCATCCGACGGTACTGCAACTGCTGCTGCGGATGTGGCAGCGGCGGTGGCGGCGGCCCAAACTGGCCGGCCGAACCGTAGTGTAGAGGGAGTGGAACGTATGGCTGCATCCCTCCGTACGACCCTGTAGCAACGGCGAGGTGGTGATGATGAGGCGGTCCCGCAGTGGACCTGGCAAGCGTAGACCGAGGCGGAAGGTGTTGCGTGTGCTGAAGAGAGGGAGGGCCGCCGTCCCCGCTACCGTCTGCGGCAGATTCGTGCCCAAAATATGCTGGCGGCGGCAGGTAGTACCGCGTCGGCAGTGGATACAGACCGGCCTCCACTGGATGGTACCCGTGGGGGCGGGGGTGATACACGGCCACCGGATGGGACGGCTGACTCTGGAACGAAGGGGGCGGCTGCGAAGGTACTACATACTGTCCAGAAAACTGGTCGTAGTGGGTAAGCGGTGCAATTTGGCCGGGCATGGGGTTGGCAAGAAGGGGGGGCCCTGACGTGCGCTGTGCGACGGACGCTGGCGTCACCTGAGATTCCGTTGCATGAGTCATTGGATGGTTCTGCGCGCCAAGTGCGCCGGGGGAGGCAAAGACAGAGGGTGCACCCCGTGACCGAAGCGGGGACGCAGCGTCAAGGAATGGACTTTGAACGGCTGGTCGTTTGCCAGTCCATGGGCGCGATGGATGGATATCCGTGAATCCACGTGGATTGGGTCTACCGTCGTCGCGAGTCATCAGAGGCGAGCCAGTAGAAAATGCGCGATCGTCTTGGGTCGGGTCCGAGGACGAATTACCTGGTGAAGAAAACGTGCCGAACGCGGGAGAGATAACTGGCCAAGAACGACGTGGTCAGCCAACCAGCATAGCGCGGGGGGAAATTATAACGCAGGAAATAGGAACACAGCGGATAGCACATTCTGGAAGGGTTCGGATGGGTATCCTCGCCCAGCAGAGGCACGGATAGAACGAAGTGTGGAGCGAACTTTGGGTTACGGATGAACGTAGAAGAGACTGGAAAAAGAACGTAAAATCCGGTGTGAAAGGGACGGAAATAGTCCCGATCCAAGTTCAGCGCGGGCAGGCGACGAGACTGGATCCTAGCAGGATTGCCTAGACTGCAGCCCACGTGCACAGATTTTACGACACGGATGACACACACCATTGTCCGAAATCTCTTGTGGTGTCGGACGGTTTTTGTCAGCGGAGTGATTGACGGAGGTGGATGAGAGACCGTGGGGACGATGAAATGTCCCCTGCCGGTGTCCGCGTGTTTGACTCATTATCCTCCGCGATTAGGGGACGGAGCCCCATAAATACCCCTAAGAAAAATCCCGTTGAATGACAGAATAAAAATATACAGGCGACGAGGCCCAGTGTCGAGGTTGCGATGGTGGGGTGATCAAGAGTGGGGCTGAGGGAAGAAATAAAATATATACCTTCTCCCGCCGCACAGCGTGCGGGGACAAACCTGTCCGGCGTGCGGATGGGACCGTGCGAGAATCAAATGGGGGGGAGTATATGACGTCATTGTTTTCTACCGCCCCCCCCCAACCCCTCCTCCCGACGCCGGTCCCCGCCTTTGCACGCTTGGGACCAGACGGGGTCTGGTCAACGATGTTTGCACCGTGGAACGAGTCGCATTGAAGGCAATTGCGGGTCTGCCCAATCCCACGACCAGAAGTGCGGATGAGAGTGCTGATGTTTCAGATTCAGTCCGTCCGGTGGAACGAACTTGAACCGCCGGAAGCCCCACGACCAAATAAACAGAGAATGACGTATGCTCCGCCAGCCTCGTCGACGCAGGGAGCCAGGTGGTGCAAAGCGGCAATATTCAGGTCACCTGATCTGGGCGCGATGAGGCGGGCCGATCGAGTGGAGCACGGACGCACCGAGTGGTTCAGACTTGGTTGTCGTCGTCTGGCGGGCTCTCGCAAGATCTCCGCGAACCCGTCCGCCGTCAGGTAGCAGCTTTACACCCTCGGACAGGCAAGGTTTTGTGGCTACGCGGAAGATTAGCTGAGGTGGGCAAGAGGCTTTGAGCGTACATGCCATTCCCAGTGTTGGTCAGGAGCCTGCAGCCAGCTAGCGAGTCGACTTGGAATGACTACGACAGCCCGATGCCCATCAGACAATGAAAACAGGCTCGCGGTGGCTCTGATCTTGACCGTATCGTCCTGACCGGAGCCCTCCGAGTATCGAATCGAACAAACGTTGGATAGCAAGTGTAGTGGATCACCCCGGCCGTTCCTGACCTCCAAGCGCTCTCGGCGGCACGAGTTCAAACTCCGTTTCGGCTGAAGGTGCCGACCGCCTATCTTGTGTGAGCGGAGCTCAAAAATCGCGACCGACAGGCTGTGACATGTTCGACAACCTAGTGTGACCAAACGCCACTCGGTGTTCCATCGGGTACACCGAGTCGCATGGCGGACAGCTACCAGTGGGCCATTGGACCTAGTCGCGCCAAAGTACGAAGAGGTAAGCTGTTGGCGGCCTATTCTTAGCCTTTGAAAAATTTTGTTTGCGACGGCTGATTGTGGAAACAGTGATTCGATGTCAGCGAGGCAGACCAAGGTTGACATGTTGGTCTGTCGTCAACAGACATTTGACATGGGTGAGACACTAGGCCCCGGGTCCACTTAGTGGCTTCCAACGGACGTCGTTGGCTCCCGTCGACGATCAGGCTCTAGGTTCGTTGTGAAAGTGAACGTTGGCCCCGCGATCTGAAGAACTGCAGTCCCTCGGAAGGCCTCTACGTCGGTGGCCAGTTACAGTATCCCAGTATCCCACTCCACCGGCGTCCTCTCCATGGCATGCGACAGGTGCCGACAGCCTGACGTGGCAGATGTTATCCAACTCTGCAAAAGCCGCCTTGCCGAGCCTGCAAAAACCCTTTTTTTCACTACCCCATCCCGGATAGTCCAGACCCCCTTGGTGACACGGTATCATCCATGTGTTTGAATCAGTCGTGTGCTGATGGGCCTTGAAGCGAGAATGCTAGATCTCTGCGAGGAGGGGACCTCTTTGTTCTCGCGGTAACAGAGACTACTTGCTGGGTGAGAATGTATGGTTGGTTTGTTACGGGATCTTCGCTGCATCCCTGTGCAGAGTGGAACAAATCTGGATTCGGCAGCGTACGTCTCCTGTCAATGCTTATGTTTGGCAGCAGTGATGACATAACTCAACAGGCTTGCGGGGGGTTATGGGAATGGCAGGCCTTACCGAGGTTTCTTCCCAACCGTCCGCCGGCCGACGACTGATCCGGTGGTCGTTGAAACAGTTTCTGTAACCATGGTAAACATGAGGGGCCTTGTATACGGGATTAATTCATTTAGCTTCCACGTCTCTTTCGCCATATCTCCCTCTTCTCCGCATTTCTCGCGGGCCTCTTTTCACCGCCAACTCGAGAGCACCCCACTCGTGCCTTTCGGCGCGGGCAGACGACGCTCACCTACGCTCTTTTTCTTTTCTTTTTTCTTTTTTCTTCACCCACTTTCAACGCCTTGGACTACTGTTCTCTCTGCACAACCCCAAATCCCCCTAACGCATTCCGCAACTGAAGTCTTCCAACATGCCAAGGCTTCCTGCGAAACATAGTGCTTTACCCGAACCCAACAAACACGCCTTGCCACCTCGTTCTGTTTCCACTTCTCTGCCTACGGCTGGTGGTATTTATCACGGGGCCGCTGGCGGTGTCGTGTTTAATTCTCTGCCGGCCCCCATTTCCACTGCTGACAGCGGGGGTGATAGCAGCCCAACACCTACTGCTCCACCCGCACCCACGAGCGACGGGACCACGCTCACACAAGCATCCGGTCCACCAGTGGAAGCAAATAAAACACCCTCCTCCTCTGCCACTGAACGGTCGTCTAGCGTTTCTTCAGCGCCAGGTGCGAGCGGTGGCAGTAGCACGGCTACTTCAGGAGGTGGTGAAGATTACAAGTCCAATATTGGCGGACAAACTACGCCGGTCGCGGTTGGGACAGGCTCTGCGAGTCGCGGAGCATCTACCGCGCTGTCCTCGGATGTCGTATCACCATCGTCGTTGCCGGCTGGCTCAAATGGGGGTAACACGCCCGTTCCATCCCCAACCATCCATACAGCCTCGGCCTCTTCATCTGGAAACCAGTTGTCAGCGGGTGCGATCGTTGGAATCGCCTGCGTGTGCCTGTTCTCCTTACTTGCACTCATCCTGATCGTTCAGCGCCGCTCGATCGCTCGTCGCCTGGAGCTTCGCAGGCGATGGTGGTTCAGTCGCACTCCTCCGGGCGGAAGCTTTTTTGTGGTCAATAGACCTCACAGTCCTTCAGGGTCGGACGGTAGACAGAGCTCCCGCAGTAGCTTTGCTACCCACTTCGACCAGGGATTAGCTTTCCGTGCAGGCCCTGCATCAACGGTTTCTCATGGCATTATCCCCGACTTGCCCCCCATGGCCGAAGTCCGCGACCGTAACTCTGTTTTGATGTCTTCTGGAGGTGCACCAGTGCACAGAGACAGCAATGGCAGTAATCCAGATGTCCCGTATCTAGTGGTGTCGATGGGCCAAAACAACGATAATGAGGGTCCCCCCTCACCCATGTCTGTCCGTCCATTCTCTCCCTCTGAATCCTTCTCCTTCCCGAAGCCACCTGTGCCGCTGCAGAGCGATTCTCCCTACACTTCTGGGGTCCGAGGATCCACATCTTCCCTATCCTCTGGAACGACTCTCTTCCAAGTCAGTACGCCTCCGCGCGCGTTCATGAATGATCTTCCACCAGCACCCGCGCCGACGGCCTCTTCTTACTCTCTTCGGACACCGGCGACAGCTCCCCATGATCCATTTGCCGATCCCGTCAAACCCGAGTTCGCCGACGTCGAGGTCATCCGCCGTTCGTTCGTACCTTCTATGGAGGACGAACTAGCAGTGCACCGAGGCGACCGCGTTTGCATTATTCAGAGCTTCGACGATGGCTGGGCAATCGCCCAGAGGCTTGCGAACGGCGGCCCTGGCTACGGCATGCGTCAGGAAAATAAACAGGGCCTCATCCCTGTCGACTGCTTGCGGGAACAGGGACAGCCGCTTCCGACGTTTCTCGCTCAAAAGAGGATGAACAGCTATGGATCGAGTAAAGAGTTGGCGACGGCCATGGCGTTGTAAGACAAAAGAGCAACTCCTTTTTAAGAACGTCCCTTGAAGTGAGCTCTCCTTTTACCGTCGATAACGTCGATATTGACGTTCATATTAGGCACCGACAACTCAGCAAGCGGGCGTTTTTCGCTATTTATTTACTTTTCTTTATTTACTTCTTTTCGGTGTCGACTCGACACGTCCTTCGCCGTCGAACTTTTTTTCTGGTTCGTGTTCGGCGGGTCCTTCCTTGGCATGTATGTGTTTTCTGACTGCGATCATATAAAGATGTAGCACGCACGTTTGATACCATTCGCTCCTCTTCCTTCGTGTCTCATTATCTCCCTCCTTTTGATTCATGCCTTACTCATCCATTGTTCATTCGGACGCTTTTTCTTCTATTGTCATAGACTTCTGCCCTGACGTAGATCCTATGGGTGCATTGTAGTCGGGGGCGGGGAAGATCCCCCTCCCTTCGTCTTTATCTGCAGATGTACTCTAACTAGTGCTGTATCCTCGCCTTCCTTCACTGTCTACCATCTACTTTTTCAACCCTGGCGCGTGACTTTGCTCTCGGGTCCAGGGGATTATTGGTAGACCAGGTTGCTGGGGAAACCACAGTAGACTTTGATCATGACTTATTAATACATAATTATTGTGCACGGCGCTCCCTAGTGATACACAGGACATTACGTATCTACCTACATATTCACATACACAAGACAAAAAGGCTTATGCTGGTTGTCATGGACTCGTTCTTCCCTTGTGTGGGGGGACAGGCGCCCGACCCATATTAATTCCTTCCAAGTTGGGCTGGTCATCCAGGTTTTTCCATCGTTCCATTTGACTATATCCGTCTGGAACGCGAGAGCCCACGATCCGCTCGGAGGTGCCAAGTCCTCCAACGCGTTCTCACTGCGCCACACGACGTTGTTAGGACGCGCGACGTGTCGGTCCCGCCGGGTCGAGAGGTCGGGGGACGGAAACCCTGGGGACTGAGTCCGACGGACCGGGGGCCGACGGGCCACAACCACGTTCACCGTGTGTGCGCTGTCATGGACGATGACTGTCTTCACGGAGGGCTGCCGAGTCGCGTGTGGGCGCGTGTCGTTATCATCTGGGTCCATGTGCACACCCACGCAAGTCCCGCGTCCATAAGGCGCCCTTTTCGAGGGAGGGGGAAGGCGGAAGGGTGCCCCATTCGAGTTCGACAACGTCGCCGGTGGTCGCGGGAGACCGTACGGTAGTGGTAGTCGCGTTTGCTTAGGTCGGCGTGTTGGCGGGGCGTGCGTCGCTGGTGCCATCCACTGACTCGGACGCTGAAGCTTGTCATCTAGTACTGGGGACGGCCCGACGGTGGAAAGCGGACGCGTCGCTCGGGCGTGAAGGGACGGATCGTGTGCACGGCGTTTGTCTCGAGCCACAAACTGGCGTGGGTCGTCGTCAGCAAGAGCAGGCCATGGATGTCGTCCTCCGACGATAGGGCTCCAATAAGAGGGGGAACGATGAACCAAGACTGAGTACCAAGTTCATCCGATCCGCTGTATCCAACGACACCGTGACGAAGTGCATCAACCAACCAACCTGCACCAGCAGCAGTGTGGGCGTTGGTACTGAACGTGCGTCCCTTGGCCGGCCGCAGCACGGTGCGGATGGGCGCATCACCGCACGCAAAATGAAAGTAACACGAGGCACGTTTCGAACACAAACAATTTGGGGGGTGCGACGGACGACCAGAGCCGTTCCGATGTCGCTCGCAATCTCGTCCGAGGACGCTATTCGGTTGCCGGCGATGGACCTGGAAGTCGAGGCCGTTGGCCCCTGGAGCAAGGTCCCTGCTGGTTCGCCCTGAGCACGTGTGACATTTGCCCATCAGAGAGGGGGAATCGAGGTGGATGCGCAGTCGAGATGGTTCGCGAGGACGTGCGCCGGCAAGTAGAACGGGTTGGCCGCGAATCGGATATCAGGACGGCAGTGGCGTCTGAACGTGCATCGGGTTGTGGTCCTTGTGGACAGAGTGCGGAGCCACCAAAAAGAGTCCCACTGTCCTCGTTACGGAGTGCAGGCAAACGCGGAGGGTCCGTCATGTCATCGTGTAAGAGCTACCCAAGATGAAATGCCGCGCAGCTGACTGAGGAACGTCCGGACACGGGCTCAGGCACAAAGTTGGAGAAAACACGGAGGTGCGCTATTTCCAGCGATTGGGCGCCAATGCAGTTCCTTGTTTATCGGAGACGATAGCGACATCTCTTGGAGGGCAGCACAGATCGGAGACGACCTTTGAACAGGCCAGAGGCATGTGCAGACATCGCCTGGAGGCTAACGTTGCAGTGAGCCATTGAAGCTTGGGCGGCTGCAGTCGAGTTGTTCTGGAACCTGGATAGCGAGCATGGTAGTGCGGCGCACGTACCATCATTCAAAGTCAGTTATGGGCGTGTTGCTGATAGTAGCAACTTCCTGGACGAGATAATCAGTACTTGTTCCGTGAACGCAACTTGACAGGAAATGAATTCATCGAACCTTTCGGAACCTCCCAAGTGCATACACATCAGATCATTGAGGCCAGGATTTCGTTTAATACCCGACTTATCCATGGGTCCTGGCGGCCATCATAGTACGGCGGTAGGATTGCAAGGTCAACGTCGTAGAGCGCGTAAAACTCACGAGTGCCAACTTAGCCGACTAGTGCGCGACTGACGTAAATGAAGAAAAGAGGATGCGCTGAGGCACCTCATTCTGGTCGTCTGCCGACGTGGCCCGACTCGTTCAAGGTCAATGTCTCTCAACCAGCTTCCGCTAGAAATCTGGCTCGCTATATTTTACTTCCTTGATATCCCAGACATTATTCGAACACGCAGGGTACGTAGCAAGGCTTGCCGCATGCCTCTGGCTCAAGTACAAATATTTTCCAGGTTTCTTGGTATCTGAACCATGTCGGCCATCACAGGGACATATGGGCTGACGCATATCGTAGAGCTGAATTTATTTGCCCTCCCGGCCCATTTCCCTCACAGACTGCGTACGACCTGGAGAATGCACTTGTCCCTAGTTTTCGGGTAGACCGGTGTCTTCGGCACCGCAGTAGTACCGCGCAAAGCAAACGGTCGATGCCCAAGCTGAGAGAGATTCGGTTCACGGGCAGAGCGCTTCACGTCGGTCTGGTTTTTGGGCGATTTCTACTGGTCGCGCTTCACGATCAAGTCCGCTGCTACGACCCGGACCTTGATCCATTCGGTTGCGATTCGGATATCAGCGTAATTTATGAACCGGCGGGCAAATACTTGAAATCTTTTCGTTGTGTCTCTGCCATTGACACCAAGGGTCATCGGTTTGCGTGCGTGGTCCTGACGGAGGCAGAAGAGGGGATGCGAGCGCAGATGTAGGCTTGGACATTTGAATAGGGTTTGGAATTCCACGCTGACGTCTTACTAGTTCAATCTACTCACTGAATGTAGATGAACGGTGTAAGGTGACTCTGGATCTCCTCCACCGGTCCGAGCAGAGCGAATTCAACATCTGCTCTGTTGACCTTGGTCCTCGTGTAATTGTAGTTCAAGGTACCCTGGGGAACTCTTCTCAAGATTGGCATACCATTGTCTTCGACGTGCATGCGCGCACGCAGTTCTTACTCACTCCTAGTGGTGGGCCGGGAGCAGACGACGTGGGCTTTCTTGTTTACCATCTCTATGCTTGTCAATACTTAGCACCCATATTACAGATGTTAAATTGGGTGCCAGTGTGCGCCGCCTCGTACTTCTCCACGATACCGTCCGTGATCCATCCACTGGAGATATCCTCATCACACTTTACACCTATTCGTGCTCGCAGCATTTTTTCTGGCATCGCCACTTTTCGCCTCAGCAAGTCGCATCATGACGAAGTTGGCGCCATCACACTCCAACTTTCCCATTCGCTCGATCATCATCTCAGAATTAGAGCCTTCTATCCCACTCTTAATGGCACCGGTCGGATGTTCTACATGCGCACCCCAGGCTTGTACGGTACTCTTGCAGCGCTCGAATACGACGTGCGCGGAGGCGATAATGCCAATGGCGAGCCCGTGGCCAAGACTATGGAACACACCATCTTACATTTTCCTGCCCCACGCTCGATTTTGGACTATGATCCGTATTCCGGTCGGGTATGCCTCCGGTTCGATGGGAGAAGTGATGGGGTGGTCGAGATTATGGATTTGATGTAGAGCGATGGATCTGTTCCGGGGAGAATGTAGGTGGGCTCGTGTTCAGCAAGGGCTCAATTATCACTCGCGTTATTGCCAGCTATATCCGGCAACAGCTTCTTCCATGTTCACAGGCAACATAAACCAAATCAATAGACTGGCGCACACAAATAGAGACTGGGGGAACCCGTTCTCATCAGACGCTACTTGGTTTGAAACGGGCTTCGCATGGACTTCGTCTATGGGCCAGCCGGATAGCATTCGTCTATCCTATCTCTGCGTGAGATAAGGCTTACGACATCTTGTCGAGACCGTCGACGCGATGATCTGACATGTCGTCGTGTCTGCCAGGTCGTGTTGACGTTGACAGACAGTTTCTGGCCGTGATCTGTGGGTGTCACAACTTCGGCTTTGTGCTCTCTGCCCTTTCAGTGTTCAACAGACCTGTCCCGCACAATATCCTCACCAAGTGGGTTTCACATGCTTGATATTTCAATGTGCCTCGGTGGGACTATGCAGACATCAAGGTTTACTGCCGGCACGGGCAAGTTGAAGGTCCCCTGACGTCGTCTTCGTCTGTTCGACGATATCGGGACAGCTCGCGCGCGTTGTTGTGCTTCGTGTACGCCGGAGGTAACTTGACTGTGATGATACGGCGACATAAACGGGCGGATCGGGGCCCAGTTTCGTGTGCAGTTGTGATTACCAAATCATCGCTTTTTTTTGCAGCAGAAGTGCAATCATTAGTTCGAATCGGACATCCACGTCGTCACAGAGATTCCACGAAACAAAAGAGTAAGTTGGATACAAAAGTAGTGAGTCAGAGAGTATGTATGTATCCAAAGTGGATTCAGAAATCACTTCCAACAAGACATCCAGGTCTCTCCCAAACAAGAGATGTCAGAATCAACCTGGTAATGCTTGTTGGAAGCCATGACCACAGAGTGGATAGGAAGATGAAAGGTGCTCCTGTTCCAAGGGGCAATCCAACCATAGAGAAAAGAATTGTTAGAAAATTGTATCCAGCCATCATCTTCTATGGAAAAATCACTGAAAAGAACAAGGTCATCTGCCTTCCATACCTTTAAAGAACAATCATAGGATCCAGAAACAATGTACCTGCCATCAGGGGAATAAGTAACAGATGTAACACCTTCTGCATGCCCTTGAAATGGTCCTGCTACATGCTGGCCAGTAGCTGCATCCCAGACTCTAATCCCATCACCAGAGCCAGAGACAATATGCCTTCCACTAGGTGAATAAGTGACAGATTGGATGGCACTTGTATGTCCCTGAAGTGGGCCTCCTATGTTTTGGCTGGTAGTAAGACTCCAAATTCTGACAGTCCTATCCATAGACCCAGAAACAATGTGCTCCCCACTGGGTGAATAGGCAACAGATGTAACATAGTCATTATGTCCTTGGAGTGGTCCCCCTACAGTCTGGCCAGTGGCAACATCCCAGACTCTGATGGTATTGTCCCAGGAGCCAGAGGTAATGTATCTGCCATCAGGTGAATAAGCAATGGATGAAATAGGCTCTGTGTGTCCCTGAAGTGGGTCTCCAACACACTGTCCTGTAGCTACATCCCAAATTCTGAGGGTCTTGCCTTCAGATCCAGCTACAATGTGCTTGCCATTGGGTGAATAAGCAATGGAAGTAACATCTGTATGTGTCTGGAGTGGATCTATTATGGTTTGGATGGTTTTTCCAGTGGTTTCATTCCAAATCCTGATGGAAGTCTTCCAAGAACTGCAGGCAATATGCCTACCATCTGGTGAGTAGGCAACAGAGATGACTGGGCCTGTGTGCCCATGGAATGGGCCTGCTGCAATCTGACCAGTGGTTGAATCCCAAACTCTAATGGTCTTGTCTCCAGAGCCAGAGACAATGTGTATGCCATTGGGTGAATAAGATACTGACCAGACAATGTCTGTATGTCCCTGAGATGGACTTTCCATCATCTGGCCAGTGGTCACATCCCAAACTCTAATGGTCTTGTCTCTAGAGCCAGAAATGATGTACCTTCCATCAGGTGAATAAGCAACAGACTGGATGCCACTTCTATGCCCTTGAAATGGACCTGCCACAGTCTGGCCAGTAGTTGCATCCCATACTCTGATTGTTGCATCTTCAGAACCTGAGATAACAGTCTTGCCATCAAGTGAATAGGCAACAGATGTAATGTAGTCTTCATGCCCCAAGAATGGATCTGCCACAGCTTGACCAGAAATTGCATCCCAGACTCTAATAGTCTCATCATCAGAGCCAGAGGCAATATGTTTCCCATTAGGTGAGTAAGCAATAGAGTAGACTGGTCCAACATGGCCATGGAATGGGCCTGCTATAGTCTGGCCAGTGGTTGGATCCCACACTCTGATGGTGTTGTCTTCAGAACCAGAGGCAATGTGTGCACCATCAGGTGAATAAGAAACAGCCCAGACAGCACCTGTATGTCCTTGGAATGGGCCTATCATATTCTGGCTAGTGGCTGTATCCCATACTCTGATAGTTTCATCACCAGAGCCAGAGACAACATATCTGCTATCAGGTGAATAGGCAACAGACCAGACAGCACTTCTATGCCCTTGGAGTGGACCTGCCATAGCCAGGCCTGTGGTTGCATCCCAAACCCTGATCATCATGTCCTCAGAACCAGAAACAACATGCCTTCCATCAGGTGAGTAGACAATAGACTGGATAGCATCTGTATGTCCCTGGAGTGGACCAGCCACAGTCTGTCCAGTTGTTGCATCCCAAATTCTAATGGTACAATCCCAAGACCCAGAAACAATATACCTGCCATCAGGGGAGTAGGCAACACAGGTAACTCCAGTTGTGTGCCCATGCAGGGAATAAACTTCTGCTGGCCAACTAGTGGGATGTTTGGAGGTGACTGAGATGTGTTTTTGAAGGTGATTAATCCAGACCATGCAGAGTGGAGAGTGGGATGGGGTCTGAGGCATGGCTGACAGGTAGATGTGGGGAGTAGAGTCTCTGAGGACAGGTGCAAAGACCTGAATGAACTGGGATGCCTCTGATGCAAGAGCAACAATTCCCTTGTCCTAGTACCACCTTTATTACTGTTGACAAGTTCTCATCCTATTGTCAGCTTACCTGGGACCAGGTCTTGAGGATAGCACAGGTCTCTAGGGCAGACAGGATGGATGACAGTGGGGAGGACAGACAAAGTAGGCTGATGACTTCAAGCCAATAAGGGAAGAAGTCCTTGAAGAAGAGGGAGACCTCCTGTAGCAGTTCTGAGGTGCAGATGGTGTATTGAAGGTGGTTCATCCAGTATTGACATGCATATGATAAATGAGGCGGAATAGCCTTGTTTACTCGATTGGCTATGTTAGGAATGGCAGCATTACGGAGTCGGGAGTCTTCAAGGTCGCAGATATTGAACTTGAGCATATGTCGCATGCAAGCAAGCAGCGCATAACCAAGGGAGAGGGAATGGTCTGGTAGGATAGGGACATGGAAAGTCAAGCTACGGGTCTCGTCTAGTAAGAAGTCGTAGAAAGATGCATGGAGTGGGTGGATAGGCTTGTCTTCGTCAAGCGCCCCATTTAATAGCGATCCCAAGGGCTTGATGATCTCTTTGATCTTCAAGTAGCCGCCAAAGAGAGCGGTGAGGGAAGCTATCGACAGCGGCTCGTTAAGTGCAAGCACAATTGCCATGACATCACGAAATCGGCGTCGGACGTTATCCAAAGTAAACTGTTGCTCGAGAATGGTCCTGTATAACTTGTCGAGCGGGTGGACAGATTCATCGCCATCGCTCTCCAGGAGGATTTGGAGGCGCTCGCATGGGTCAAGTCCGGTAGTGAGGCCCCCTTCGATGAAGCCGCATGCAGCGGATGCCCACTGGAACAGATGCTGGGAATGTTGGACGAGTAATCGACACCACGCCTTGTTTGGCCACGAGAGTTCGAGTTCGGGGTAGTGACAAAGGGAATCATAGATGAACCTCTCGATATCGCCGTCAACGACATGGTCAGGGATGTCAGCCATTTGCTTATGAACGACGCGAGAGCCAGATGAAATTGCACCAAGGATATCACTTTCCGGCCTACTAGTGATTAAGAAGCGAAGGTAGGTCGGCAGGGTGTTCTTAGACAACTGCGCAGAGATGGCCCGCAGAAGTTGTCGACGACTGTCTCGATTACCACATTCGTCAAGGGCATCGATGACAATGACCAAGGGCCCGATCGCATGGAGGGCCTTGCTAGGTTCAATGACCAGTCGATCGAGCTGCTCTAAGGGAGATGTCGACGTGCGCAGTGCTCGGTTGTTCTTCACGACTTCCCATAGGGCTAACTGGTACTGAACATCGTGGTCAGAGAGATCGCGCGCGATGGTGCTGAAAAGATTCTCCGGGTTCCGCCGTGCAACGTCAGTGCTCGAAAAGCAATACGATGACCCTAGCCTCTCTTGCCCATCGTATAGTCGAGCAATAGAGTGCGCAACCGCAGACTTTCCCGATCCGGCGACGCCAGTGAGAACGCACACTTGGGGGGCAGCATCGGTGGGATTGTTGAGAATGTCGCAAATCTCGCCGATGAGTGACTCGCGGGTCCCTGGCAAGCAACCCTTCTCTCGTGCATACCTAGCGCCGAAAGCATATGGCATGTCGTTCAGGTCGATGGTTTCTGCTATGTCACGTAGTGTGAGTATCTGACCATGACTACGGGGAACAGCACATACCGGTGCGCTCTACGATGTTCATCATGCGGGTGACGGTTATCCCACTCTGCAGTATAACTCGCCCCAGGAATGCGCTCTTGAGCTCTCGCAGCTTATTTTCATAACCGGTGATCCTTTCGTCGATATCAGAGAACGCGTATTTTGCCGTGCGAATCCCTGAACACGGAATCAACGGTGGCTGTCACCATCACTAGGCTGGCGACTCACAGAAGCTCTTTTGTTTGGTGTACTCGATAATAAAGTAGCCGCATTCTGTCACCTGCTGGATTAGAAGAATAATGGTCTTGATGTGCGCACTGATTGCCTTCAATGGCTCAGCCTCGTGAACGAACTCGAAGGTGTCGCTCATCGTGTCCGATAAGCGGATAATTTGTTCGTCACGATGTTTCTGCTTTACGAGCAGCTATGTGAGCATCGCCAACGGTCAGCAACACCATAAATAACGAAAATTGGACAGACCTGGTTCGCAGCTGATATAACAGACCAAGCCAGTGATGCATACGGGTGGATCTGTATCGCGTTCAACCGTGAGGGAAATGAGACAATGAACATCAAATACTGCTGCGATGTCAGTGACAATTCTGTTGAACAATTCCATTCGCTCCAACAGAACGCCCCACGTGGCTTCGAATGCCTGCACATCTGCGATGGTGTTTGTGCTAGCGTCGACCGCAGAGCGGAGCAAGGCAGCAGGCGTGGAGATGGAATCAAGTGGCCCAACCGCCGTGGCCACCATGTTGACGACGTCGGAGGCTTGCAGCTCGGCCGCACTGACACTCGCACGCGCCTCCGCAGCAAACGAAAACCTGAGTGTGATCCCCGAATCAGATCTATCGGAGGTATTCTTTCCTAGGGTTTCTTCAAACACTTGAACCACAGCGCTCACATTAATAGAACATGTCGCACAAATTGGCTTCATACCTCCATCCTCCAGTTTTTGTGATACCTCACTGATAGTATAGGCAAAACCTGCAATCAGTTTATCCTTTCCGATGTGATGCTTCTGATAAACCTTGACAACAAGGACAGAGCGGTCGTCCCCGTCACTGACGCTTCTTAGTTCTCTGGTGCAATCAAAGAAAGTGTACCTACAAAAACCATTTTTCATTCCAAGAAATCGGACTCTCGGAATCCTTTGCTACCTCCGTCAATCGCGGGGTGCTCGAATGGCCTACGGAAAATCCGACATAGTATCGCTTCGCCAACCCACGTCTAGGCTGTGTTTGAGTGCGGAGCTTGATATCTAGAAGAAGACGGGTTGATGGGAACGCAATAAAGGGCCCAGGATTACAACCAACCCTTGATAGTAATTGTTTTTGATCTGCAATCACGTTCAGTACACCCATACAACGTTCGTAAAGCATTGAAGTACGCACACAGGCAGGTCCGTACTCCGAGCTGTATTGGCTGCATTCATGGTGAAAATGGTGAGTATACTGTATGATCAGAGGAAGGGATGACAGTGTGAGGTGGAGGGCCTGACAATTCAACATGTCAACATGTAGCATTGCCAGAAGCGGTGTGTCGCGCGATGCAATTCATTATGATACATGCGTGGCTCTCCACACAGACAGTCCATTCGTGGAACATGGTTCTGCACTCAAAGACAAGGGAACATGGCATTCCGTTATTTCATCACCCTCGGATCATCACCACCGCCCCCGCAACATGTAAAGATGAAGCTGAATAGGTATCTCCCCACTGGACCCCTCCGTCGCTCACCAGGTCCACCATCCACGACCATGCTCAGCGGAATTGCCTGGAGCACAATCTTGCGCGACCACCCACCGGATATGAACGCCCTCACCAACACCGTCGGCCGCTTGACCTCCCGCACCGCCTCCGCCATCTGCTTCCACTGCGCGTGCGCATACACCTCGCACGCACACTTGGTCCCAAACGGATTCGCGTTCGCCCCGCGCGGGTCAAAAATAGCCTGGGTTGCGCCACCGACGAGATTGAGTTCAACGAGGGTGAGTCTGGACGGGTGGGTGCTCAGCCGAGCGTGGTGTTTCTTCAACTCGGCGAGGATGACGCAGTCCAAGAATTTGAGATCCTTGCTGTGCACCGCCAACATTTGTCCGTCTGGGTTAGAAGCGCGTCAATCATCAGGAAATAAGGGGGATGAAATGTGACGTGCTTGTCCGCGCGAACCGCTGACGGATTCGCGTACAATACTGCTTGTGCTTCCCGTTTTGCCAATCGCATCGTTGGCACGCCCGACTGCAGTAGTAGGCATGCAAACAGCCCCCACACCGTTTGAACCGACCTACATGGCCCGTCTTCGAACACTAGTGAGAGAAAGACGAATTAAAAATGCCTCGGAGTGTCAGATCGGCGTAACACGGTGTTGGACGAGAAAGAACGAGCTTGCCTCGTTGTTTTCGCAGGTCTGAATGTGCCCATGGGCGATGTCGCGTTGTATTAGCCTGCGTCGCCCCTCAACCGTGTCGCTGAGCTTCTTCCAAGCGTTGTAGAGTTCACCGCCCTTCGTGAGCCTCGCATCTAATCTTTTTGCCACCGCCTCGTCCACCCCACGCGCAATCGGACGTAAGATGGAGCGGTAGACCGTATAGCCGACGAGGATCTCCCCGAGCAACATGACGGGCTGGCGATGTGCCTGGGGCTGATCCGCGAACGGCAACAATGCCTCGCATTTGAGAAGTGACGGAATGAGGTCCCGTTCGAGTGCCTGCAACAGAAACGGAAGTGCATCCATTTCTTCGATGCGTGTTCTCAAGAGCACGACCGCATTGACCATGCATCGTGCCGCAAGCACACGCACATCGCCCACCCACTTGCTATCAACGGCGATGGAGAGAATCTCGGATGCGGCTTTGATCACGCCTTGGCGCATCAGTGCAAGCCGGATACCCTCTTGAAATGTAAATACGGTGAGGATGTGCAGGTCCCAGGCGATGCAGTCTAAATCCAGCGCGCCATTGCGCGAGATCTCGCGGTCCAAATGACAGAGTGCGACGGTGGCGATGAGGTCGGGCTCGCCGCAGAAGAGACTGAGCAGGTTGTCCCAGTCGATGGAAGTGCCCACCTCGTGTGCGATCAGAAAACACGAGTTGAATATTGCGGACTCGCGCTGGGCTTTTCCACTGGAGGACCAACTGGAGAACACCGGGTCCCTAGTTTCGATGAACCAGAGATCGCAAATCAGTCGCATCATCTCGCGGTCAGTAGGGATGTTTCTGGACCAGGAAATGAGGATTCTGTCCCGGATGAGGCCGAGGAACTCCAGGACGGCAGTCTTGCAAGGATGCCGAGTATCCATCTTGGGTTTTTGGCTGGAGATGACATCGCGATGTAAAAAGAGGATCCAACGACGGATGTCGTGCCAGTGCTCAGACAAGCCCTTGACGAGCTGTTTCCCGATATCATGGTGGATGATCCATAAAGGGAGGCTAACGCCAAGGCCAACCAAGGAAGCAAGGACGGTGTCGAGGGTATTGTCAGGGAAGTCCACCCCGATGGTACCGGTCGGAATATTGCTCGCGTCGAGTTGATGATACATTAAGGATACGATGCGGAGGTATTGGGCAGGTAGACATGCGTGACCGGTGGCAAAACTGGTAAGCCTGTAGAACGATTGGGTGGAGCGTGTGAATGCATCGCTGATAAGCGACTATGTGGGACGCTCTCAGTGATATGGCACTGGATGAGGCGGAACCAACCTCGAACTCGGTTTCTGGGATGCGTTGCTGTGGTGGCCGCATCGCAACGACGAGCTGGTTGGGAATGCACCTAATGACGCGGTGGGAATGCTATAGCACGTGATATTACCTTGCTTGACAAGGTTTCTCAAGCCCGTGAGAACGGTATAACGACCGAAAAAATTTCCTTTGTTGTTGCGTCTGACGCCAGGAAGACTTTCTTTTTTTGTGTAGTCTTCCCGGTAGTTGCCGCGGTCAACGCCAGTACGTCGTCAAGCAATGTTTCTGCTGGCGCGGACGGGATGCCCAAGTGAGGAGGAGATCCGAGATAACATAAGTGGAAGTGACGTGACTCATTTTACAGGACACGTCACAGGATCACGTGGGGTGACAGACGCGGAGCCGTGAGTCACGAGCACGGTACTAATGAGTCCTCGTCACCCTCCTCGTCACCGTTCCAGGCAAGAGTGCCATCATGACCATCCCAGTCGCGGGAGACAGCAGTGACGATGACCTCGACTGGGAGGAGGTCTATGTCCCAGAGGAGCAGCAGCAGCTTGATGTACCCTTCGAGCTGGAACTGTCTCCCGGGCCTGCCCCGCGGCAGAACATCGAAATCACACTCCAAGCGCGGCCCCAGAAGGAGGACAGCAAGTGAGCACTTCTTTTCCCTGATTTTATTTTCATATAATACAGGTATGAATGTGAGCAGGAAAAAGGCCGCTGCGGCCTTACGCGCTCAGCGGATCCTTCGTACCACCAGCCATAAGATACACACCGTCACCCTCCTCGCCAACGCTCGCATACGAAACAAATGGATAAACGATCCTTTGCTCCACGTGAGCATTCTCCTGTCCATCATGTCCTCGGCTGAGTCATCACACTAGGCTCGGCTCCTCTCCATCACCCCGCTTGCACTCCAAAATGGATTCACAATGATACATAAGTCTCGCGTTCCGGATCAATACAAACGTGGTCAACTATTCGAGGCGGCTGTCGGTCGTCTCGTCACTTGGTGGTGCGAGACCTATTTTACCGTCGTGCCCACAGGCCACATCAAGAGTCGGACCTTTGAGGAAGTCGAGAACGAGGTGTCTCTTTCCGGCAGTCCGGATGGGTCGGATTCTGACGATAACGGTCATGAATGCATCCGAAGCGTCGAATCCCTTATGAAACATGTACTCATGCAGCGTGGCTCTAGGGACACTAGCGCCCAGCTCTTTACTGCTCTCTGTCGGGCCCTTGACATTCCCGCAAGGCTAGTCGTCAGTTTACAGAGTGTTCCGTGGAAATCTGGAGTTGGCAAATCAGCTCCCAAGAGAGACACCTTAAAAGGCAAGGGTAGAGCGCCACGAGAACCTGCCGATGATCACGAAGACATTGAATCCAATGATCAAATAGAAACGCAGGTCGACGGCGTAACACCACCTGCAAAGTACAAAGGTACGTCTAAACTGGCTCTCGTGTGCCGAAATGTTCTCCAAAGAACGTGCCATTGCCGCCTCTCGCGTTCTTTAATTTGTAGGGAAAGGCAAGGGGATGGTAGACCCTGTCATCAAACTTCGCGCACGAAAAAGTCAATCTGCTAGCCGGAATGGCTCACCAGCCATAGGGGTGAGATCACAAAGTATGTGGAACGTGTTGCCATTTCACGCTTTGCCTAAGCGATTATGTCAATCGCGTTCGCAGAGTCACCGGATCCGACGACCACACCGCCCGTCTTTTGGACGGAGGTGTTTTCTCGTCCTGACGTGCGCTGGTTGCCCGTGGATCCCATCCGCGGCATTGTCAACAAACGTCGCGTATTCGATCCAAGTTATTCTCGGGACACAGCCGCAAACAAGATCCGGCAAGATAACAGGATGCTATATGTCATTGGTCTGGAAGAGGATGGCTTTGGTCGCGACCTTACTGCACGGTATGCTCACGAATATACGGCCAAAGTGTCCAAGGTACAGGCCGTCGGAGCTGGTCCCGCTGGTGGGCGTAAAGAATGGTGGACTAGAGTGGTGCAATCTATCACGCGGCCCTATCGCCTCGTATGTATAACCTAAGCTCCGTGGACACAGCGGAGATGAATTCATTCTGACGGGTTTCTTTTTGTCTACAGCAAAGAGACGACCTCGAGGATGACGAATTACACACGCATCAGATGACGGAAGGCATGCCAACCACGATCGCGGGATTCAAGGACCACCCCTTGTGCGTGTCCGCGTTCCCGTTCCTTGTTCCGACGTTTTTGTGGCGGTCTAATTGACTTATCCTTATGTGCCGCGCTTGTTAGGTATGCCTTGGCTCGCCATCTCAGGCGTGACCAAGTCATTGATCCTCCCACGGAGCTTGGAAAATTTAGAGGGGAGCCTGTATATCCACGTTCGTCTGTGATCTCGCTGAAGACTGCGGAGAATTGGATGCGACAGGGACGCATAATCCGTCAGGGCAGTCAACCAATGAAAATGGTCAAACAGCGCGCCGTGACCATCAACCGGCAACGGGAGATGGAGCTGGCGCTCGAACGGGCAAATGCACAAGGTCACGCCGGCGGTGATGAGGAGGTGATGCAGGGGCTGTACGCATTCTCGCAAACGGAGGTATACACGCCGGAACCCATCAAAGATGTATGTCCAGACTTTTCGCTTCACTATTTCTTTTTCTATCATCCCCTCCGTGGGGTTAACAAAACATTTTCTTTGAGCAGGGAAAAATCCCAAAGAATGACTTTGGTAACATTGACCTGTACGTGCCCTCCATGTTGCCGGAAGGTGCAGTACACATCCGGTGTGCGTGTGCCCGGGTTTTCTGTTTATCGGCCGAACTTGATTACTGACTTATCGCCGGGGTAGTTAAGGGGGCTGCGAAAATAGCCAAGAAACTTGGCTTTGATTACGCGGAAGCGGTGGTACGTGCCACCTTTCTGATCGAATGCGTACGTGCTCATGATTTCATTTTTCTTTTCTTTTATTGCGTCACGGGGACCTCTCCATGATCGATCTAGACGGGGTTTGAATTCAGAAAACGGAGAGCGATGCCTGTTATCCAAGGTATCGTTGTCGCCGCCGAGAACGAAAACGTGATTGTAGAGGTATGTAGGTTCACATCACACCACCCCCCTGTCGTTCTCGCACCCGTCCGTGACTAACCTGCCCTTTGGGCGGCGATCTAGGCGTGCCTGGAAGCGGCACAAGATGCAGAAGAGAGAGCCCGAGCGAAGCAATTAGAACGGGCGTGTAAGCGATGGATACGTCTCGTGCACGGTCTTCGCATTCGGGAACGACTTCAGGCGCAGTATGCGTCTGCAGAGACGAACGAAGGAGCGCCTCTCCAACAACAGTCACAACAGCCGCTTCAGCGACGAGAATCGTGGCTTGACGCGGACGAAAACGAGGTAAGCCCATCGGACGAGCTTGAATCAGGCTGGTTCATGAACCATCTTTTCTGGGGGCGATGTTGCTAGCAACCTGGCGGGTATCTTACAACCGCAGACACTCCGCCAACCCGTTCTCTATTCTGTCCTCTAGTATTGGACTTCGAGTTGCAAGGTCGAGAATTTGAATGGTATTCGAATGGCTCCAAACGCTACCGCACAAGTCCAATCGTTCGTTC
>JBBPLS010000136.1:0-54170 GCA_038089895.1 Boletellus ananas | reverse complement strand
TCTACATCTTTTTCTTTGCCTCCACCTGGGGTCCTGGTGCATGGGTCGTGATCGGTCAGTATGGTCCTCCACGCGTATGCTTGGCGCCTCACGCTCCACTTTCCACGTGTAGGCGAGATCTTCCCCCTTCCCATCCGTTCCCGTGGTGTCGCTCTCTCCACGGCCTCCAACTGGCTCTGGAACACCATCATCGCCGTCATCACCCCTTATATGGTCAACCCCGACGCGGGCGACCTCCGTTCGGACGTCTTCTTCATCTGGGTATGTCGCTCTCCCGTCCCTCGGCACGGCGGACTGACCCGGCGGGCGCTAGGGCTCTCTGTGCACGTGCGCTTTTGTGTATGCGTACTTCCTCGTGTCCGAGACAAAGGGTCTCACGCTCGAACAAATCGACCGGATGTTCGAGGAAACAACCCCACGGACCTCGGCGGGCTGGGTGCCTGCCAGGACGTATGCGGAGGAACGCGCGAGGGAAAAGGTGGAGGTGGAGCACGCGAGTGTGTGATCACGATGACTTGGCCATTTTTGCGGATTTATTCCCATGATTGGAAAGGAGGATTGGTTTTTTCATGTTTTTTTTTCGCCCCACCACTATTTTTTTTTTTTTTTCCCTTGCAGACGGTGACGACGTGTCATGTTGTGTAGCACGCAACGATCGGTATGATCCGACGAAGGAAAAAGCTGCGTTCTTGTCACGATGGAGATGTGTGGTCCCGGATCTCCTCGGGACGACCGTCGCTCTGGTACCAGCGGGGGACTTCCCCTCTCTCGGCTCAGTCGCGGTGATCCCAGCGTTTGAGGTGCCACGGGCGAGCCCGCAGAACCATGAATGGCTGGCGCGCGCGCGCGTGCGCCGGTGGTCGATAATGGCTGATCGGCGAGATGCTCGCGTAGCGACGTCGTCCAGTTCTCCGTGGTACGTTTCTCCGTTATCCGCATCCAGGTCGTCAGTGTGTGTGTGTGTGTGTGTGTGTGTGAAATCAAACGACGCGTTCGCGTCGCTGGACGTCGCTCTGCGCTGGCGGTGAAGCTCGTGAGGGGAGCCTGAACGCACGCGCGCGCGCGCGCTTCCATGTGATGGGTGTGCGCGTGTGTGCATGGGGTGAGACGGGGGTGTGTGCTACGGAGCGCTTCGGCCCGGATGGGACCTGACGGGCTCAGCTGGCTGCCAGGGCGGGATGGGCACTCCTGCTGCACTGACAAGGCGAGGCGAGTGCCGCTCTCTGGACCTGGGGGGGGGGGGGCGTTCGCGGAGAGGCGCCGGTATGGGCAGGTGCCTCGGACAACGCTCGAGGCCGCAGCGAGGCGCTCCAGTGGCAAGAAGCGCAGGAGCGACCTCGCACGCTCGTCCGCGTCCAAAGATGAGATCTATTCTCGCAGCGGCGTGCTCAGCACCGACCGACGGACCACCACCGCCTGCTCTCGTCGGGGCCTCTCCACGAGTGTGCAATCTGGCGGCATGGACACCCTTCAAACACTGCGGTGATCCACGGTTTCACCCACCGCAATAAATAATTTCCTAGAAAAGAAAGCAAAAAAAGGAATGCCCTCGTAATATTTTTGTTTCCATCTTCATCTACAACACCATCGTCGGTATGCAACACAGGCATCGCTCATGCATACGATGCTGCCTCCGACGAGCCCTGTCCATGTCCATCCATTCCAAACACATCCTCCTTGTTGACAAACGCACGCGTACATTGTGCCATCGTTACCGATCTGCAAGGGAAGAGAAGCATGTCAAAAGGGTATCAACCCCAGACAAGAGAGCGCACGTACGCGCGCGAGATGGGATCTGTCTGGTAAAAGTTGGTCACCGGCTTCTCAAACGCTTTGCCAGACACCTTGGCACTCGCAGTCGTGCCCGCCAGCGTCTTCAACCCAGCGAGCGCCACGTCCAGAGACGTCGGTTCAGTCACGTCGTACCGCACCAGCGTGGGCGAGATCTCCCATAGACGGTCCCTCAGACTCAGCACGTCGTCGTAGGGCAGTGGCGTGCCAACGAATTCAGAGAGGGCACTGCACAAGGGCGTGGGTTGGTCAATGGACCCAGGAGATCACGGGAGCACCCACCGAATGATCTTCCAGTCTTCTCGCGAGGCACCTGGTGGAGGGACCGCCGCACGCCCAAGTTGCGATCGTCCTTCCGTGTTCACCCATGTGACAGACTTCTCCGTGTAGGCGGCGCCAGGCAAGCACACGTCCGCGAGCGAGGCACCCAAGTCACCGTGGTGGCCCTGGTACACCACAAACGCGTCTTGCGGGATCGACTTTGGGTCGACCTCGTCCGCATTAAGGAGATAGACAAACTTGGGTGTCGTCGTCGTCGCCTTCTTCGAGGGAACAAAGCCAACGTCGTATGCGGCAGGTCTAGATGCGATCTATCCCATAAAAAGAAGCTTTAATGAACAGATCGCGCCGACCAACGACCACAGAGACCTACCCGGTGAAGAACAGAGAAGCCATTCCACTCGGGGGTGATAAGCGTGCTCTTGTTCTTCTCGACGAATTTGGCAAGGGCATTATACGCAGCAGCGCCGTCACGGTGCTCCGAGAGCGCACTACCAACAATGATCAACGGTCGCTTTGCGGCCTTGAATTTCCCGGCAAAGGCGCCCTTGCCAGCGATAAAGTCAGTTAGCGCCTTGGTGTCCGCGCCGAGATAATCGTAGCCATACGTCGTGTCTGCATGTTCGCCGATGAGACCGACCTCGAGACCAGTGTGTAGCCAGCTCTTTCTAATGCGCGAGTTCAGGACAGCAGCCTCGTGCCGAGGGTTGGTACCGACAAGGAGGATGACGTCGGCACTTTCTACGCCAGGGATAGTAGCATTGAATAGATAATTCGACCGGACATCGACGCCGTGCGCAGGTGGTGCATTGCCGTTCACCTGGTCGAGGACAAGGTTGTCGGAGCCTAATCGGTTCACAAGGTCCTTGAGGGCGACGAGGGACTCCGTATCTGCCAAGTGGCCAGCCACCGCCTGGATCTCGTCGTCCTTGGCGCCCGAAGCCGCCAAGCCGTCAGCGATTCTATGTAGTGCTTCTTCCCAGGTCGCTGGGACGAACCGGTCGCCTTCCTTGATCAGTGGTGTCGTCAAACGTTGGAACTTGAGGCCATCGTATGCGTAACGGGTCTTGTCGCTAATCCATTCCTCGTTCACATCGTCGTTGGTACGAGGCTGTATCCGCATGACTTGCACACCCCGGGAATCGACACGAATGTTCGACCCAACAGCATCTAAGACATCTATAGATTCAGTGTTTTTGAGTTCCCAAGGGCGAGCATGGAAGGCGTATGGTTTGCTCGTCAACGCGCCGACAGGGCAGAGATCGACAATGTTTCCAGAGAGCTCGGAGTCCATCGTTTTCTCGACGTACATGCCGATCTGCAAGTCGTTTCCGCGACCAGTCGTACCGAGATCCTCGACGCCTGCAACCTCGTTCGCGAAACGGACACAACGCGTGCATTGAATACAGCGGTTCATGGACGTCTTGACGAGGGGCCCGAGCTCCTTGTTCTCTACAGCACGCTTTCCCGTAATTTCGTGGAAGCGCGTACGGTCCGAACCATAACGCATTGATTGGTCTTGCAAGTCACATTCACCGCCTTGATCGCAGATGGGACAGTCTAGTGGATGGTTGGCCAAAAGGAATTCCATGACACCCTCGCTGTCAACACATGAGAACCACGGTGCTCGAGCTGCTTGGCGACTCACCGGGCTTCGTGGACAAGAGGCGTGTTGGTGAAAACCTTCGAACCAGGCATCGCTGGCATGGCACTATGCGGCATCAAAGTCGCGCTCCGCATGAAACAAGACGAGACACACCATGATGCGACTGGCTTTGGTGACCGCTCAACTTCCACCAAGCACATACTACATGGACGACCGTCACTCGGGGCATTGCACTCAAAGGGCTCACTTACCGACAGTTGCCCGCAATTGCGAGCCTGAACGGGCGCGTGAGTACAAGGATCAACGGGTCAACGATGGCACACCGACCTGTCATGGTAGCAAAAGCTTGAATGGCGTTAGGACGCGAGCTGCGAGATACAATCGAAGAAACTCACCGGGGAATGACGGCACCAGCCGCTTCGCAAGCCTGAATCAAAGCGGAGCCTGTTCATCTCTAAATGCGAGCACTGGGAACGTCCGCTCGTCAAAACGGACCTTGTGGGACGGTGACTTCCTTTCCGTCGACTGTTAGCGTTATGTCCTGACTGCGCGCGGACGTCGAGGCTATTGACCTGCGACCTATTTTGTACCATTTGTTCAGAAACTAAAAAGGAATCAGAACTCGACGGCAGAATACCTTTCTGTGATGGTCCGTAGCAGGCAACTTTCCCGAGTCGCCCCGTGGAGGCCGGCCGGGAGACGAGCCTGAGCATGCTAATAGAAAGGACAAAATGTTGGAGAACGCGGAGAAAAAGCCAACCGAGGAGCCTTGGCCGCTTTGGCGTTGGCTTGTATGTCGGTTGTGAATCCGTCGGTGCTCGTCGCAGCTCACCGCGATCAACCAAATTCCCTCCGCATTATTTCGGTCGGAGATTCACTTTGACGGCAGTTGCCGTCGTGCCGAGCGAGCTTACTCCCATCGATCTCATTGGCTGCGTCCTCACTGACAGCCTCTCGTGTCGAGGTGCTGAACACACACGTCATCGTTGACCCCCACTTCATATTTTGCTGTCTCTGGCCGACCATCGTCAGGCATCTGGAGACGGATGTATGGTATGCTTCTATGTAATGCATACATGGACGTTGCATGTCAGTCGCATGGATTACTTCTAGTTACTTTCAGCCACTGGTGTCTGTTCTTGCGAAGCCGCAGCACGATAACAAACTCCCCCAGGCATCGGGGATGACCTTGAGCGATTCTACAAATCCGGCCATACCCCAAGAATCATCACGCTTGCTATCACCATCACATCAGATCTACCCTCACATGGAGAGAATCCGAAATATAATCGACACTTGAAAGTCCAGAGAGAACTCGATCATGACTTGTCTCTGAAGGGCTTCGGAACGATCACATACAGCACAGGACATTACTGCACTCTGGTGACACCGCATCAGTGATGGCTATGACAACACCATAGGCCAGTGACAGGCACCCGGGACCCCCTTGACACTTCCACATTGAGCCACGTGGTAGGACGACGGGAGCCAGCTTCATCAGTTCATTAGGACTCTTGTGATGTTGGTAAACATGACGTGTAGCTGCCTGCTCATGATGCGGTGTAGGGAGCAGTTTGGAGGGGGAATGAAGTTGGCCGCGAGGCCAGGTAGCGAAGGTCAGTTGGCATCACGTGGACTTGGAGAGGTGGCTGATTCTGACGTCTTCTGCTATATATCACGCGAACACTGTTTCGACGGGTGATGTTGAGCGCTGCACCTTGAAACGTCCCACATGTTTCGTCTTTCTAACGTTAACTATTCCCGGTCCCTGAAGATTTGGGCTGAGATCACCATGTTGGCTTGGAATGGAGATTCGGCGTTACATTGGCATATTTAATTTATGGCCTATGCGCAGCTGTTTGCCTCTAGCTCCCCTCCCCACTGTCTAGCTGTTGGTTTGGTCTCGTCCAGACCTTCATGTCTTCCGATTTACAATCCACCGTGGCAGAGTTGCAGTTCATTGATTACATTGCTCGTAAGGGTGTTCACCTTTGGCCAACCTAATCTCATCAACATCGCAGTCGTGATCTCTTCAGCCGTCGTATACGATTACAGTGGGTGATACACGTTCGTCATCCCTCCGACTTGAATTAAAGGCCTGCTGTCAGTCATCACCTTTGGGCAAGAGGTTGTGGTGTTTACCGTCTTTCCTGGTTACGCTTTCTTTCTTATTACGTTCACAGATAGACTATATCTGGGTCTGCGAACCTCGATGAACGCACAGAGTACTTATTGCTGACCACAACTCGCAGACAAGGTCGTGGAGTTTTGTCACCGTGATTTTTGTCCTGGTATGTGTCCAGTGCCCGAGATTCGACAGACTCTGAACACGTCGAAGGTTCGTTACCTAGGGCTTGTCACAGCTGTGTAGGTCTTTCTAGGGATGCGTATGCCGAGAGCAGTCAAACTAACGTTTAGCATTCCATGCAGGCTCAGTGCGTTGCGTATGTACTCTGCCAAGGTCTGGTACGCATGGACTCATAGTGCCTCGAAAGTCGGAAGTACTTTCATACCTGGACCCGTTCTGGTACGTATCATCTTACACTCGTAAGTGCGTTCCTTGCCTGACGAAACCCCCCGATTATCCAGGCGTGAGGTCTTTGCCATTCCCCCCGTGTACCCAATCCAATAAATTGTCCAGGTGTAAGCGGTGTCCCTAAGCCATTTGACGTGGAAAAATCAATTCGCAAATTAAAGGCACAGTGCTCCTTCTCCTGGCCACCTGGTCATTCCAAATATTCCTCGCTGCTTCAAACAGTCAGTGACACTATGCCTTGGCACCATTTAATTAATGCCCGTTCATATCCGCCAGTCATAATGATCTTGCGCGTGTACGCATTGTACGCCAAATCTAAGATCGTTCTGGGAGTGCTTCTAGTCCTTTATGTTTCTGAGGTCGTCCTTTTCTTTTACTCTGCGGCATTCTACAACAACACTAGTACAAACCTGACCAGTATGCACTAATAGCTTTCACGGAACAGACTGTCCTTACCTTTTCTTCCCCACAGTGACAGACGCTCAGGTGCTCAATCTGTCCTTTTGCAATCCGATGTACCACATCACCTCCAAGATTGGCATGTACAAGTATATTCCCCGATTCATCCTCGCAGGCCTCTTGTTCATCCTTGCTGTTGCCCGATTGTACATGGAAGCGTTCCAAACATACAGGATGACGGGGCGATGGAAAGTTAACCAATACGTCGACCGTCTCGTCCGAGAAGGCACTTTCTACTTCTTCGTGTGCGTCTCTTGTCCTCTGCTCCGACGGCCTCGCTCCCGCTGCCGCCCTCGTCCTCATCGGAAGGTGGAACCACACGACACGCTCACTTTTATTCTCCTCTTTCTTTTTTTTACTAGGCATCTGCTATACATTATCGATTTCGGCCAGACGACGGCCGGAATGATCACGACCACGCTCGCCACCATTCTGATGTTTATCCTCTCCCCTCGGTTCATCATGGGTGTGCGAGCAATGCACGATCACAATCTCGCTTACATCACCGGGGAGGGGGCAGGGATCGATGCAGGGTTTGGTATGAAAAGCGGGTTGAGCCGAGTGTCTTCGGTTGGATTCGCAACACCGAGGATGAGGTCCGAGATGATGGACAACAACATCGAGATGCAGGAGACTGGCAGGGGTGGTTACTCGGAGCCATGATGGACCTGGAATGATGATGATATTTGTTTTATAGTAATAACTTGGCGCCTCGAGGTCCGCTGGACGGCTTTCAGACCTCGCCGCGTGCTCGTTCGTTCAGGTTCCATTACTATTCTAATGGGGAGCGGTGCGGTCCCCTCGATCGTCCGCCCTCCCAGCCCATCGAAATGTGTCTCTGGGCATGGACGCGTTCCCGCTCGGATCCATGTCCTCCCAGACTCGCCGGGCCGATTGGATTGCCCGTCGGAATCCCGGCCCGCAGGTTCGGTGTGGCAGGTTCCTCCTCTGTTTTCCCACGCTCATTCTGCATGATGATACTCCGAGACGGTGAGCACGGCGATGTTTCCGGACGAACACACCACCGCGCCCGCCGCACCACTCGCAGCCCGCTCTTCTTTTCGTCACCTTTTCCCTTGTTCTTGTGGGCGGCCTCTTTCTTCTCTAACCTGTCACGATCGACCGATGGTGTGTGAGGCTTGCAACCTGGACGTCGCGGCCCCTACGCACTTGCGCTCGTGTTCCTGCCGCCAAGCGAAAGCATCGCCATGCTTTTTTTTTTTTTTTTTTTTTTTTGCAGCGTACGAAACGATCATATCGGTGGGATTGAACGACCGACTGGTAGCCCGCCCTTGCGAGGGGGTGTTCCTGGCGGACATTCAGGCTACCCGTCCGCAGCGGCATTCCCCGGTATCTACGCTGTTACGGCAAAGGCGAGACGCATCGATCTGATTGCCATAGTTGCCGGGCGCTCTGCGAGTTTGCTGCCCGGGCAGGCTGTTGACAAGCACGTACCGAGGACGCGAGAACGTGCTTTCGCAAACCAAGATATCCATGGTTAGTAACTGGTCACCTTAGACCCGAGTCTTGCAGGAACGAGGAGGTTCGAGTTCATCTGGATGGGTGCATGTTCAAGTTGTGTACTGGACCGTAACTGTTGGCTGGGGTGACCCCGCAATTCGCGCAATGGTTGGATTGCTTCGTCAACGTAGGCAGTCAATAGATCAGAAGGGAAGGAGGTAGGTAGCAAAGTATCCATGATATGGAACAGTGAAACTATAAGAAGAGGTTTCTGAAGAGCGCGCTAGGCGAGTCGAGACTCTGGTCAAGGACGCCGAGAACCTAGACGGCGTGAAAGTCCGAGTCGGCCTTGACATCGGCACTTGCCTGGTCGACTTGCACCTCTTGGCCGTGGACGTGCGTGTGCACCATCTGTGGCAGGGCGACCTGAACAATCGCTCGGGGACACGACCTCGCCTGCTGTTCGGACGGCGCCGTCTGCGTCCCGGGTTGGTGAGCAACCCACCGCGTCCGGCTGCCATTCGTCGAGATGAATCGTGCATGGTGGCTGTCTCCGTGCGAGAGACCCAAACCGACTCGGACGATGACAGAAGAGAACTAGCATGGGCCATGCACAGGTAGAGCGTACGTGAAAGAGAATCGACGACACAACGAGGTCATGAGACACGGCCGTCAACGGGAGATGCATCAAAGTGTCGACTTACCACGATACCCTGCGTAAACGCGGCAAGCCAAGGTCATTCTTCATTCAGCATTTGTCCACACCACGTTTTTGAATAGGCTTACGATCACCGGACACAACTGTACGCAAAAAAAAAAAAAAAAAGTAAGCGCCATTCAAGATGAGCATAGTCTGACTCGCCAAATCGAGGAAAATAAACACGACCGGGGAACTGTCAACATAGGTGACTATCATCGCCACAAGAACCGCCGAGTAGACGGCGCCTGACAGCACCATGTTCAAATAATAACAATAATAATAATATATCCAAGCTTACCAGACTCGATGATGATAGATATCAAGCGAGATGATTCATTTTGGCTCCTTTTCGTAAATGGCGCAATGTTTTTCTGGATTTTCCAAATCCTAAAAGCGATGAGATCTGTTGGGTGTCTTGAGGACACTGAAGTCGGAAACAGACACGGGCGAAGGCGGGACCTACAAGTACATATGACGTTCACGCCAAGGGTGACCGAATAAAACACCTTGACGCGCACGGAAAGCGCATCTTCGTACACATCCTCGCCCGGGGTAGTTAACCTAAGCGTGTACACCCAGAGCACACCAATCGCTACAATCACGCCCATCGGGGTCATCCCTCCAAACGGACGAAAATTTGACTCACCAATGTCAGCCAAAAACAGCAAGAAGGGGATGGCGACAACTAAATAGTTCCGACCCCATACAATGAAAGAGCGATACACCTGCATGATCACCCCGAATATTGCGCTTGATGACGGTGCAGTGAACCATGTACTCACGATAAACGCGTCCGATATGGTCGTCATCGCTACGTACACCACACTCTTTATGGTGTTCTTCCAAGAACTAAACGCTTCGTAGTAGTCGACAGGATAATTTGGTGTGCGCATATTGGATGTAAACGCGTCCATGTTGCGCATGATGTCAATCACCAGGTGCTTCGGGCATAAACGTGAAGACGAGATCGAAGAACACGTCATTCGCTTACCACGGTAGCAAGAAGGAACAATGAGACGGCAGTCCCGAGGAGGTAGTCATTTGGTCGGCCCTGTCTTTTCTGCAGGACCCGTATGCACTGCACGAAGAAGAGGAGATATACACCTATCCGTCGGTCAGCGACGAAGACGACGTCGGCCACGTCGCAGCATACCATACAAGAGCGACTCCAAGAAAACGCCGACAAGTTGTGCTTTGGCAATCGAAAGCGACATGCAGTCAGAGCGACAAGGACGAACACTGAGGTGCGTACTCGTACGCTCTAATATGCAAACCGCATCGCTCGGTCCCACGTTTAGAGTTGGACAGGTAGTCTGAGTTGGGACGGCTAATCACCGTCCGGAACGCTGGCGAGTGCCTTGAGACACAATAACCACGTAGTTGTGCCCTCGATATGCCACGAAGCTGCGAATGTGGACACGTACAGGCGGAAAACGAGGTCGCGAAGAGGTATCAATATCGGCGGATTCCGATCGCGAGGATGATCACCTTGTCTTGCTGGCCATCAAGGTCTACCAAACACCTGCAGCATGTGAGCACGGGAAACCTACTGGAATCCCACTTGGTGACATTTCTCCTGACCCGAGCCCTGGGTGGCCCGTGATGCGTATCAAGAAACGAGGCTTGATGACGTGTTCATACCCTTTTGTTGGGGTTGCCGTTTTCCCAACGTCCATAGTCTCAGGCTGGAGGTCTTTTCAAGTTGCACGATGACATCGCGGTTCCGAGGACGTCCGAATGATTTCTCGGCACGGACACACGAATACCTGGGCAACCGACGGCTAATGTAGTCTGGCCCGCGGCGCCGTTCATCGACATTTCTCAGCGCTACAAGAGCAGTTCTTGGTATAGCGCGTCTGAGGGTGGACCGCAAGTACGAACATACGTCGTGGCGCGGACGAAAAAGGGATGGTCACTTTTTGCCCCAATTTGGATGAGCGCGGACTGGACCAACCACAGACCTGTCCTACGTTTGTAAACCTCAAAATCGTTGCTGGCTGCCAACTTCATTTCGCTCGCGCAGCACATGTCGGAAAAAGTGCTCGTCTGATGTATTCTCGCATCTAAAGGAAATGCGTCGGATTTGTATGATAATTCACATGATACCTTGATTTCAACAAGCCCATGGTAAAAGTGGGGCACTACCGAGACAGATGGGGTCGGAAGTATCCATGGACGTCGTCGAGGACTGATTTAAGTGTATGGGCGCATTCAAACAGCGGCTGTCATTGCATGCGCCGAACCATGTCGTGACTGCGACGCCTGGCCTTCGGCGAGTACTCGCCCCGTCAAGTTTCAAGCTACAGGCCAGTCGGTGACGCCAACCTGAACCTGCAGTCCTAGTCAAGGCACACGCAGAGCAGTCCGCTCGACAAGGGGTGTGTGAGAGAAGGCCCGGGGTTTCGCCGGTCACCGTCGTCGGTTTGTTTTGCGGTGCGAGATCCAAAAGACAAAATGGAAGAGTCATCGACGCGCTCTGTCCTCGTGTCGTTCGCGTTCGTGTCGCGCACGTTCTCGAGGTCGCTCAAAACGTCCACCTATCGAACGCCGGCAGGAACAAGAAAAATGGAGAGGCGGCCACGTCCAAACGCACCGTCTGACAGCCGATGCCTGTTCGGCTCGCTGCTCTTCCCGCCGGAGATAACAAAAAGACGAGCGCGACCGCGCCCGGATCTCACCTCCCACAGGATGACGTCTGCGGTGCGACCGAGTACAAAAGAACAAGCGAGGCGGTACATTGCACGGCGTATCGCGTATCGCGCCCGTCCACGCATGTCGCAGTATGGCGGAATGCGTATGGACGCACGAGCGGTTAGACGCACAGCAAACGTCATCCAAAGGATCAAGCGCCCCGGAGCTTGTCCTGGTATTGACGTGACCGATGGGGAAAGCCCAGAGTATAATAAACCCGATTGAAAAACGGACGTACGATGCTGTATGCGCACGAGGGTTTGTCCTTTTGTCTTTCCGATCGGACAAGCTTCATTTCGCCTACGCCGTGTCCACGGGGGATACATGCGCAGCAGCCGCATCTAACTGTTCCTGGGAATGACGCTCCGACAACAAAGATCCGAGCGGGGCCAGCACTCAGGGTAGGTACTCTCATGTGGGGTAGATGGTGATACGGCCTCCCAGCGATGTCCGATTGGCACCACGCGTTCGCGTATGCACAGTGTGCCTGGCAGTGGTGCAGTGAATATGACGTCTAGAAGGAATGGACCTAGTCCTCATTTGTCAAGCAAGGCGCATGACGTCCAAGCCATTTTTAGCCCTTTTCTGCACCCATCATCGCAACCGTGGATCTTGGCTCGTAGTCGCGGGTGTGATCAGCGGGCACAAGGGGAAAGATGAGATGGATGGCCAGCAGACCACGACGAACGACCTCGACGCTAGACGTCAAACGTTCAGATGGGGTATTGCACCACCAGGCTGACTCGGCGAGGTTTCGGTCGACCGACCTGCACGACTCTCTGACAATGGGCATGCCCGTCGCACAGCACGACACAGCTTCGGCGCTGGTCAGCGAGCAGCATTCAATCGGAGACCAAACGAACCAGCATGTCTTGATCACCTCGTCTTTCGTTCCTCCTACACATAGCGGATACATGGGGACGGACACTACAGCTAGTAAAACACATGCGGCGAGCGAGCGGAGAGAGAGAGCGAACTGACCAGGGGCGCAAGGACAATGAAACGACACGACGGGCTCGGACAGAGGGTATCCACAGGCAGCAAGAGCAGACATACACAGCCAAGGGCAACCACCGCTGCCCCTCACGGCCTCATGGGACGTACGTGACCACCAGCACGTTGACGACCAGCTTCTCCAGCTCCCCTCCCGCCGCAAAGTACACCCGCTCCTTGGTCATCGGGCCACCGGGCACCCAATCCGACAGGACGGAAATCTCCGCGTCCGCCAGCGCGATCGCGCCCGATTCCTCGACCCGCCATCGAATCAGGTCCCCCTCCGTCCGCATCTCTTCGTCTTCGGCCGGGTCGCCGTAGTAGCTCATCGGCCGCGAGGGCATGGCCACGGACCGCTTCGAGGGCGAGCTGTACGGGGCCGAGAAGCCCATCATGGCAGCTGGGGAGTCGTCGATCATGTCGCTGCCGCATTCCACCGTGCGGTCGATAGGCCAGATGTAGCCCCCCGCAGCCCAGTGGAGCTCCGGCGCGAGTTTGTACAGCTTGAGGGCGTGGTACAGGACCGAATCGCTCCCTTTTAGCTGCAGGCACGCGGCATGTGGTCAGCGCACCCTCCTTTGCCGATCACACCGCATGGCCACGACCACCAGGCGCAAGGCGAGGGGGCGAGGCGCGATGCAGGAACACAAGCGGGACGGGACGTACATGAGGTACCAGCGACTCGGCTATTGCTTCGGCTGGGTTCACGCCATACTCTTGTGTGAGGTAAAACGCCACCTTTCGCCCTCGGGAGAGGCTCAGGACAGGGGAGAGCAAGTCAAGAAAGTGCTCGCTCGGGGTGATGAGCGGGTCCACCGAGGGCCCGTACGTCTTGAGATGAACGGCAAACGAGATGCTCATCCGGCACCCCTGTTGGACGGTCTCGACCTCGTACTCGCACTCGGCGAGGAAGGCGGTCCATTCGACCTGTTCGGGCTGGCCACCCCCAAAGAACTTTTCTTCGGAGCCCTCGGCGTCCCGGACGACGAGTGCACCGCCACGGTGCTGGGCGGGAAGGGTGACGACGATCGTGGCCACCCGGCCGTCGTTGCGGAGTGTGCGTGGCTGGGGGGACATCCGGCATCCCTTTGCCATCACTTCTAGCCGGTCCCGGACGGTGATGAGGTAGTGGCCGATGGGGAGGGTGGGGAAGAGGGTATTGCGGACCGCGTCGAGGATGGGGTGGTTCGCGATCTCAAGCGTGGCGGTGAGGGGGAGGTTGGGTGGGTAGAAGAGCGAGTCGCGGTCGGGGTATACGTTGATGCCTGCTGTCTGGTGTGGTCGACACGCCGCGATCAGGACGTCCAGCGCCGGGGGCGTGTCGTAGTCGACATCGATGGGGAAGTCGAGCGAGTGGGTGATGCCACTCTGTGCGGGGGGTCAGTCGCGATCACGGGCAGGGGCTGGTGCGCACCTTTGAGCGGAAGAAGAGGACGAGTGCGGAGGGGTCTAGGGGGATGCGGCCAGACGCGGTGAAGGGGCGTGCTTTGGCGATGAGCAGGCGCGAGATGCTCCCGCGGAGGGCGTGTTCGGCAGAATAGTCGGACTTGAGCCGCCGTGCGCTCGGTCGTTTGGGTGCGCTGGAGGCACTTTTGAGCGGGCGTTCGATCTCGAAGTCGGGCTGGCTCTTGGTGCGGTGACCCTGGTCAGAGTGTCTGCTGCTGCTGCCGTCGGAGAGGCGGCTGGTGGCGGAGAGGGCGGGGGAGGAGAGGACGGAGAGGGGGAACATGGCGACGGGGAGGGCGAGCGAGGAGGCGAGGTGGTATTTACCTCGGACGCGGTGGCTGTAAGACCGCTTGGCCGAGTTGGGGGCAGGCAACGTGTTGATGAGGAGGAGCGACAAGATCGAGATTGGAAGGGGAGCGTGTTCGCGTCGTTACGTACGCAACCGCGAACGACGACCAAGGACAACAAGACAAGGTCGAGCTGTATAGGATCACGACGGGCACCCATCCAGCCCGGCCAGCGGAACACGCGGATCCAATCATCGTCCTCATCACCCGTCGCTTTTCTCCATCTTGTTGTGGTGTCTGGCGCACAACAAGCTTAGCGGTATGGATTGTGGCGGGGGCGCCTCAGGATATGAAGCGAAAATGAAGGACATGAACGAGGCGCAGAAGGCGAGTGGTGTGGGGCAGTGCGGAATTTGGCTGGAACCGCCCACGGAAGAGCGGCACAAGCCGGATCACGACCCCCTGCCCATGACCAAACCAGCACGGGCAGAAAGTGGTCGGCGTTGCGCCCGGCAAGGCAGTGACGGTCCGTCAGACGACAGACAGCTGCGCGTTTCGTCGACTCGCGGGCTCTCACTTACGCGGCGACGTGGCCGCAAAACCGCACTGGCGAGATCGAAAGACAATGGGTGGTGCAGGCGATGGAAGCAGGCCCGCAGGAGGGCACGGCGTATCGTCACCCGCAGCGATCGTCGTCGAGCTTGCTCAGTCTCCAACTACAAGCGACATCCCGCTCAGTTTCGTGAAGAAAATTGCCCCAGTTTACGTACCGCCCACACGGAATGGCCTTCCCCTTCTTCCTTTTCCTCCCCGGTCCTTCATCGGCTTCATTTGTACTGCACCGCTCTCTGACCCATTTCGGACATGGCGGCGCAAAGAACGCACCCGTCTTCGTCTGGGCCGTCCATGAGGCCTTGAGGCGTCGGTAGGAGGCTGGGGTAGTGTGGGAACAATGAAAAATAAAGCACGACTCTCCTCTTTTCCTTCCACTGCATTATTTGGTTCTGGGGATGCTGCCAAACAACCGCTCGAGCTCGGTTGGCTCTCTCCAAGGACCTGCGTTATCTCGGACAGGGTGTGGATACCCTTGGCCCCCTCCCAGTTTGGTCAGATCCAAATCTTATCTCCACGCCATCCACCTCACTTGGGTTCTCGAATTGGACATGCCCTGGCACTGACCAGAAGAGATTGTCCCCCTCTCAACACGTGTTGGCCAGGATCAGGGTGCTCGCTCTCAAATCCACCATCCCGCAGCCGCATAGGGTGGGCTACTGTGCCATCCCAAGCCAGCAGCGTATCACTGCACCCATGCGCTGACGCACGCCCGGCTGCCTTGCCGTCGCGCGCCATTCGTTCCTCGGTTCGCCCGCGCCCGCCCTCTATTTTTCGTCCCGGAGGCGATCTCGATCCCGGACTTTACCGCAGAAGGCTGCGAACCGATCCTGTGCCAGTCGAGGTCGTTCTCGAAAGTACGCGCTGTCTCGCGCCTCCCTTCTCGGTCCTTCCCTTTTCTGATCAGAAAGGACCACCCAGCGATAGGGGCAGGGCATCCATACGACCACAGCTGCAGCCTCGATCGCTCTCGCCTCATGCATGACAGCGCAGAACACAGGCCACGGAACGGCAGGCAACAGCGGAGCGAGATACCGCGTCAGATATCCAAATGGTCCGTGTATGCGTGTGTTGAAGGGGTACCCAAGCATCACCTGAGCTGCCATATCGACAGGGGACACGTGCCAAACGTCCAATCCCCTCCCGTGCGACTCGGTGATCGCTCGTCTCAGACTGGCCGGTCATCGGTCGTCTCCAGAAATAGCAAACAAGCTCGGCGCCAGACGGCAAGAGTGAGCGGTGGGACTGATCCCCGCTGGCTGGGAATGGAGCCGGTCGTCCTCCCGACTCAACCCGTCAACATCAGACAAATCCTAAACGATTAGAGGTCCGCAGTGAAAACACGCGTGTTTGAAACACAATCTGAATGCTGCTATGGCATGTCGGGAGGGGGCTGAGCGGGTGTTGGGCGTCAGTCCATGGGAATCGCAGCACGGCCAAATATGGGCCCACAGCAATCCTGAGCCTGCACCACTGCATGGCGGGACCCAAAACTCTCACCGCTAGCCAACATGGGGTGTCTTGTCCCGCTGGATCAGAGTGATCCGGGCCACTATCTGCTTCCTCTCGGAGCGCACGTCCACACACGTTTTCTCATTGCCCACAGGGACGCCTTTCTGGTCGCGGTCGACTCGCGCAGCCGTTTTGAAATACGCATGATCCTCCCGGGATGACTGTGCGGCTCGCCGAAGCGGAGAGCCAGAGCGACCTCACTCCCCCCCATTCAGAAGCCCGGGCGCCGTCAGGACGGCAGTGTGTCCAAGGGCTACCACGCTCGCTCCGTCCTCAGGTGGCCCTGTCACTCGGCCCTGTCCTCGCACCAGAACGCGCGCTTTGTGAGCGAGGCGCACCCTGGAAAAACGTCGGAACCGCTGGCAAACACCTGTCGACCTGTCGATGGTCCAGATCCGCGACGCTCGACGTTTGGCGGATAGCCGGGCCTCACGAGGACAGATCCAAGACGCCCAAACCAGTTTGACGTGAGCTGGGCACCGTCGTCGCATCAACAGAAAGGTTATCACGTCCCGTCCATCGCTGGCACCTGTCGTCGAATTCAATCACCCTCGATCGTGAGGGTGTCTTGGATTGAAAAAAGTTGCAACTATCCCGGATTGGGACTGTTGATGGGTTGATATGCCAGACTAGACAACACCTCACCCTCGTTGCCAGGTAGCTTGGGTTGGGGAGCAGCCTGTCGAACTCTATCGGTGGGCTCAACGTCGTCTGATAAGACACCTCTGGGGACACTCGGACTTCGAAAGACGAGAGCTTGGGCTGTTCGATGTTTCAGCACTCGCACAGTGTTCCAACGCGTGGTCCTAGACTCCTAGTGACTGTTCGTTTTGCACGCTTGCCCGTTCCGATGAGGGTTCCCGGGCCGGATCGGACCTTGAACGGCCCGGGGATTGCTGATACATCCTTACAATGGAAGACGGTCTCGATTTGCAAGCTGATGCAGAGCTCAGGTCAACCAATGCACGTGTTCTGCCGGCCCTATTTCAAGCGGGGGGACCCTCGTGTGGCTACTGCTACTCTACCACCAGTACGTCGGTCATGATTCCGTCCACTGCCATCGCGGCGTGCGACGCGTGTCTGCACGGGCTAACGAATAAGAGAGCGGGTGCGGCTTTGCCACCCCGGGTATCACCTCGCAGCTTCCGTGATTTCTGCACGGCCTGCCGGAGTATGCTAGTACCTCACGAGATGCCTCAAAGGCATCGCTCTGTCTGTGGAGTACCAAACCTGAGCGCAGGTGCCTTGAGGAGCGGAAAGGAGTTCTTCTTCCTCTGACCGATCGTCACGGTCATGCAGATACTACCGTTGGGTTCGAGGCCGCCGACCGGGTTCCGATGAACACGCGCAGAAACGTATTCAACGCGTTCCTGGGTACGTTTCTACGAAAGAAAAGCAAGATTGCCCACTCGAGAGAGATGAAAGGGGGGCGGAGGCGAGGCAACACCACGAGTGCGATCAACGCCGCGGTGCACGTTTCTGATCTTTCGCCACCTCGACCGGAGAGACCGCAAGAGGGTGGTGCTCGTCCTCGCCTGCGCTCGTTTTGTCCCGCCCCGTCCCTGATCTCCGCTCGTGTGGTGGACGCCGTTCCTGCTGATGGCATCGCTGCCTGCTCGACGGCGCAGTCTTGGGAGGCGTGCGATGCGTCCCGCAGTCGCCGCGTCCGATCCGCCCCGGCAACTTCCACGGATTTCCGCGCCTGATCATCCGGATTCGGATGCTGACACAGGCCGGCAACGGGGTGCACACCCGAATTCCTGCCGCTGTGGAACGAGACGAGCCTGGAAGAACGTGTGCTTAGGGTTGGATCGCGCGTTATTGTCGCACACAAGACGAATGGGGCGCCAAAGGCCGTGTCTATCTCAACGCACGTTCTTCCTACCACAAGCGAGATACAACTTTTTTTTTTTTTTTCATGTTCTTTCATCTTCTGCGTGCTTGAAAGTGGAAGCGAGAAAGACATACAATAGTGCAAAAAAACAGTGTCCACACTTACACACCCCACACCGAGGTGGGAGGGGAAAACGGGAATGCGATGCGAGAGACAAGATGTGTGTGTCAAGAAAGATGTGTACTAGTAGTGTGGATGATTCGACGGATCAACGTGTTAAAAAAGAGGCGAGACCAAGAAAAGGATGAGGGAATGGAATGAAAAAAGAAAAAAAAGACAGCAGGGCGCGAGTGTGGTACAGGTAGCTGATCACCGGAGATCCACAATCTCGAGTGGCATGTCCTTCATCTGTACGTGTCCCTTGTCGGCATCCTTTTCCATGGGCAGATGATTCAGAGGAGTGCATGAGTACCAAATTGGGATACAAGGATAAGCGGATGGGAGAAAGGGACGTACGGTATAAATAGGAAGATCTGGATGTGGATGGAAAGCTTCCTTGGCACGACAATTTAGGATTGTTTGTAGACCAGGAGGGTCCGTCAATCGGAAGATCCCAAAGCTACAACATTTTGCCCGATTACCCAGACGACGCACACAAGCACTGAGGGGGACATACTTTGGTGTAGATTTGGGTGCACAGACAACGGCAAAGGATTCAGGAAGCATCCGCTGGAAACCCGAGTGGGTGTGCAAGTCGACCGAGGACATGAAACCTGTACAAACGTGCACGCGTACACAGCGACACGATTAGTGGATCTAGAAAATGCTTCCCGTTGGACAGACTCACACGACTGCGATGGGTGTGTGTGGATCTAACAAGCGCGCACAATGCGCCTCAGTGTCACAATGTCACCCCTGCCCAACTGCCACTCACCCATCCGAGCGTGATCAACGAACGCTCTTCCGTAAACTGCATCACTAGCTCTTCCTCGTCCATCGTGCACGTATCGCTCGTCGAGTGCTGTCTGGGGATCAACAATGTTGTGACGATGTACTTGCCTTTCTGATCCTTTCCCAAAAGTAGGCCACAGGTTTCTCGATTCCGCGAGGTATTGAGGGCGGCGATGGAGAGGAAACGTGGGAGGCAGTCGCGTGGAAGGGATACAGTCTTGAGTTCTGGAACACGATCTTCGCTCGCGCGCTCGCGGATGATGCGTGCAGACTCCTGGGAGGCTGTGCGGAAGCGTTCGCCGTCGGCATGGAGCGGGGGGCCAGGTGGCGGTGGTGGGCCTTGCGCTCTAGAGAGGGTTGAAAAGGTGGCGGTGTACTGGCTGCCGGGTGGTGTGGGGTGGAGGGCCGAAACGGGAGCTGAAGGCCGAGGGAGCGTATCGGCAGGATATAAATGGCCAGACGGCGCCTTGGACGCGCCGGGGATAAACAAGAGGGAAGAGGGTCCTACTTCGGAAGGTTTGAGGGTGGGATAACTGAACATGGATTGTAAGGAGGGTGTGTAACCTTGTGAGAGTTGATGCTGAGACATGAGCTGCGGATATCTAACATGCCCATCTGGGGGTGCAGGCGAGGTAGTTGTGATCGGTATCGGGTATGAAGGACTGGAATGGAAGAAAGAGTGGGTGACGTGTAACCCCTGACAAGAACAGCCTACATACCCTTTCACAGATAGCATCTGATGCCTATTATGGTGTTGGGATGAGAACGGATATGAAGGCAGGAGTTAGGCTGAGGCTAACCTTGTCGGACTTTCTAATGGCATGGACGGCGGGAGGGCATCTTCGTACACAGGTTCTCCGTTCCTTGGTGAAGGCTGAAGGTGTTGATAAGTTGAGGGCGCGGGTGCATATGAAGGTGAAGGGACACCAGGACGGCGAGCTGCGCGAGACGCAGCCTCTGCTTCTTGCTGACGTCTCAGAATACCCTCTTGCTCTCTACTCCGTCTTCTGGCCGTTTCCTCCTCTTCACGCCGCTTGACCTCTTCCTGGTAATGTCGTGTGTCGTACGTCTCACGTTCTCGCCGCCGTTCCCGCTCCTCACCACTGCTGGGGGTGACTGGCTCTGAGCCGGATCTATCTGACCTATCCCGTCTAACGAGCGACGGTTCTCGAGATATATTGGCGGCACGTCTTGCGACCGACAGCGCGTCCTCCTTCCTTCTGCTCGATGCGGTGTCGATCTGGGGTCGGCGTGTCTTTTGATCGACTGCCTTGTAGAGTGCATCATTCACCCGCTTCCCCTCCTCCTTCCTCTCCTCTTCCCGTCTCAACTGAGCCTCTCGACGTGCAACTTCATGAGCCTGCCAACCTGATTCGTCATGGTCGGGATATCGATCGGGTCTGGAATCGACTTGCATTTTCACAGCAGCGTCCAGCGCTGCGCGCACAGCGGCTGCTTCTTCAGGGTGTTGCGCTGCCCAGCGTTCATAGCGGTCGACGAGAACGGGTTTTATGTCGCCGAGATGGACGAGAATGTCCTGACCGTTCTGTAATGCAATCACGTTAGTGTCAGTCCACGCAAGCACGCAAGATCATGGTGCGCGCGCATGACACAACCAAATTGTATCGCGGCGTCCAATGGTAGGGGCGCAAGACAGAATATGAGAATAAAATGGATGCGTGGGGTGTGCTGCGGACTCACGAGGCCAAGATTGTGACGCTGCGTGGCCGTTAAGAGAGTGTGGTACTCCTTGTGAGAAGGGAGTTTCTCGAGGATGATGGTGGCCGCTTTGGCAAACTCGACAAAAGCGGCTTCGAGGTCTCCTGCATCATAGTAGGCCCTGCCAGCCTTGCGGAAGCTATCGGCAGCCTTGAGCCATTGCTTTAGGCCCTTTGAGGGATCCCACAAGTTGTGTGTAGCGCGCTCGGCGAGCTCGGCGATGCAGAACGGTCTGCGCGGCGATGCGGCTGGCGGGGACAGGTGAGCGTAGGAGGAGGACATGGCACTTGGGAGCAGAGACGGCGCCAGCACTTCACGACAGGCTGGGGTTGCCTTTTTCGGGTCTTGGCTACGGACCAACACCAGCACGGATGCGCGCCGTCGACCAGCGTCGGGCATGGCCGCTCTATGCAGGCGCATTTCTGCTGTTCATGCTCGCAGGCCTCTTCGGGGCCCGCCACGACCGCAGGGCCGCCTCCCAGACGAGCCCCCGGACGACCTGGCCCACCAGCTGGCTCTCGTTCCGTCGGAGCACCGACGCCATCACCCAGCATCCCATCACTACACTCATCGAGGACGCCAAAGGTGCTTTTACAAAACGTCTCGCCCGTCAGAGCAGGACATTCCCCGAGGCCGTCGCCGAGTACAAGCGCCGCTATGGGAGACCACCTCCGCGCGGTTTCGACCACTGGTGGGAGTTTGCAAAAGAAAACGACTTTAAGCTCGTGGACGAGTTTGATGCCATCGTGGAGGACCTCTCCCCGTTCTGGGGATTGAGTGGCGAGGAGCTGCGGCGGAGAGCATTTCAGGTGGGATCACCTCGTCTTGTCGGAGTAGGCCTGTGTCTGACGAATGTCGGCAGATGGGACATTTGCCTTCTATAGACCTCGTGCGTATCAAAGATGGCGAGGTATCTGACGTTCGCATCGAAAAAGCGTACGTGGACAAAGAGCGTGGCCATCGATCCATGGGTTTCCGTGATCTACTGGAGAGGTATCAAGACAAAGTATGTGTCAGCTTTCGGCGTTACTTCGAAAGCAGCACTCACGCCGTTCCTAGCTTCCTGACATGGACATTCCGATCAATTCAAAAGCCGAGGGTCGGGTTCTTGTCCCATGGGAGCATGTGCGTTACCCCAACCTCACACTACAAGACTCCTCTGGTATGTACACCTCGCCTTGTGTCTCACCCAGTCATTACAATCTCTGTACAGGGGGTGTGGCGACAATGCTGGGCGAGTTCACCCCCTCCTGGCTAGGTCAAGGGAGTGTATGGGAAGCATTCCGGCGCACATGTCCTCCCGGTACTTCTGCGAGACAACTCTACAGCTCGTATCGCGACATGAATGCTCAGAAATCCCATGCAGCCCTGGGTGAATCATCGGATTCTGGCAATCTGTTTACGTTCGCAGGGACTGTCGACGACGATTATGATTTCTGTGAAAATCCGTGGGCTCACTACGCACAGGGACATTTCTTCTCTGATTGGCGAACGGTTCCTGTGCTGTATCCCGTGTTCTCACCTTCCAAGGGCAGGGGATTCGCAGACATCCGGATACCGAGTCACTATTATCACAGAGGGAGCGACCGATATACATACGCGTGGGATCCTGTGTCTAGGATGGAGAGGGACATCGATCCGATGGAAGTGCCGTGGGATAAGAAGAGTGATCTCATCTTTTGGCGTGGCGCCACGACTGGAGGTGGTAGTACGCCCCCTGGGTTCACGGCGTCCTATCAGCGGCACAGGTACGTGTCTTTTTCAGCTCACTAGTGGAATCATCGCGAGCACTACCTTAGATTCCTTCGTATGGCCCATGAAAGCGCAGACTCGAATGTGACTGTCGTTCATTCCTCGCCTTCCCAGCCTGACGCATTCATCTCGACCACGGTCACCGCCAAGGACCTCAATAGCGATATCATGGATGTGGCATTTGTTTCTGCTGTTGGCGAGTATCCTGGTGGTGAGAGTGAGTTGCGAAAATACCACCGCTTCGGGGGATCGGTGCCACTTGGCAAACACTGGTCGTACAAGTACCTCCTCGATCTGGACGGCATGTCGTATTCAGGCCGATTCATGGCGCTGATGGCGTCGGATAGTGTCGTGCTCAAGTCGACGGTGTACAAGGAGTACTTTTCGGACTGGTTACAGCCATGGTATGTCGTGCCAATCATATTCTTGTGGGGTTGAAGGCTGATCTGTGTGTTCGAGGTTGCATTATATACCGCTTTCGTCATCTTATTCTGAGATCTATAACATACATGCATATTTCTCCGGGCCGACGGCGTCGACGATGAAATTGGTGAATGCGACGGTGCAGAACTCGGACGAGTGGGTGGCCGTCAAAACGCAGAGAGACGAACAACTGCGACAAATTGCGAGGGCCGGTAAACAATGGAAAAATACACTGGGACGGAAGAGCGACATGGAAGGTTGGTGTTGCTCCTGTTTGCCATCGCGTGGGGATTCGAAGGGGACTGACGTGGTAAACAACAGTGTACGTGTATCGACTATGCTTGGAGTACGCGAGACTCTGGGCGGACGATCGGGACTCGATGAATTTTGAGCAGTGATGTTCTTGATGGTAGGCTCTCTCGGTTTCCCTCGCGTGCTTTGTCGATGCCGCTGGTGTGCATGCACACGGCCCTCCTATACACTTCGTTGTATTGATACCAAAGAATTAGATACATCTATAGAGCTGCAACCCATCCATTCGCGTTTAGGGCCACCATGATTGCGTTGTCAGCTAGCACATGCCCAAATATCGCGAAACGACGCTGGCATGGATTTAACTAAACATCAAAGGACGCATGTGAGAGCTCTTCGTTTTCTATGACTTCCCCCTCGGCTCTACGTTCCTGCGCCTCATCAAAAGTGCTTTCTCGATCTCGCCGGTCCACGCCACCGTTGCCCGCTTCAGATGAGACCACGCTGGACTCGCCTGCGTGTTCCTCCGTGGCCTGACCCACCACCTCCTCAAGTTCGAGAGCGATATCCGCGAACGCGATTGCAGATATACTCGTGGTTCCACCAGCTCCAGGTTGCGACAACATGCTGCGTCCGGTCTCGATTCCCTGCCCCCGACGACGCGTGTCCCGGTCGTACGTTTCTTGCACGCCGATGATGAACCGAGGCAACATGGAGAACAAAAGTGTCGCGACTAACATATCCAGAAGGGCTGCGGGTATTCTTAGTGACTGCCCGATCTCGTCCAAAAGTATGGTTGCCACGTTGTGAAGTGAGCGCCTAATGTCCGTGTGATCAGTGTGTGTAGAAGTCAGTGGAATGGGCAAAGGTGTCGTGATTGCCGGGTACGCGGGGAGAGCGATAAGAGGATAGAACGACATACAGGAGAAAATAGACGATGCCTTCTCTTGCGAACAGCTTCATGTACCGGTTAGGCTGCCACACTCTCGTTGCCCTGTACATATCAAAGGAATGCTTTGACGCTCGGATGATAGCAAGGATTAACAGAATAATGGCAAATATAAAGCTGCCCATTTGATACAACCAGAAGGGGGATGGGGTGTCGTACGTTTCAGAGCAAACCGAGGTACCAAATGTCCGAACCATTGTCGCTGGATTGAAGAGGAAAGATTGCGCATGTTTCAGCATTTCGGTGACGCTGAAAGGATTCTCGGACACACCGGAATAGTAGGCACCAGGAGTACTATAAACGCTGGCGAAGACGATGGCGGTGGTCCTTTCTGGGATAAAAATACAGAGCAGGATGCCAAGCACAATCTTGGATCGATTCCACATTGCGTAGACGCGCAGAATGAAAACCACTGCCAGGGTGACTAAGTTCGGCGGACCTAGAGAATATATCGGGAGAGCAATGACTCACAATCAACAGCAGCAACAAACGATAGCTCCACCCACTCATTCAAGAGAGGGAATATAATACCTTGAGAATGGTCAACATGAATCTGACAGTGCCATGGAGTGCCGCAAGTTGATGTACTTACACCTGCCTGATAGTCAGCGCAGATCATCAATAATATGTGAGTTCATACGTCTGCCAGTGGATATTATTAGCAGTGAGCTAACTGAAAAATAGGACAACCGACTTTTGCGGAATTTGGAAAAAAGGAACTTAGAACTATAAGTAAATTTAATTAGTTCAGCCGTGCGATAGTCTCTATCATTGGCCATACAAATTCCTAGCCTTGAGAATGACAATTTTTAGCAACCGTACTCTGGACCGTTTTAGAAATGGAACTAGCAGACTCACAAAACTCGGCAAAGACCAAGGTAACGGACCTATGAAATCATCAGGCTCCCGGGACGCACGAAACAGTCTATGATCTCAGACAACTAGCCCTTTCATACATACCAAAACGAACAACGTAGAGATCAATGTCCAGGACCTGTTCTACGGTATTGTCAATAGTGTAGCTCTTGCGCGTGGATTGGTAACCTTGCCCAAATATATTCTACCTTTCCAAATTATCAGTCGGAGTGTGGATGCGGAAGAAAGTAGATACCTCATTGGCGGAAGTGAGGACTGCGGCGGTGATTGCAAAACGAGAACCATTGCCATCAGACGGATCACTCACAATAATCATACACGACAGCAGCAGCTGAAGCAACTGCACTGAAGTATGAGGGTTGTCACAATGAAACATATGGCTCAGGGTACATACGGTTCGCACAGTCGGACATCCAGATATACTCTAAATCAAGTTGTAGATTGGAGGACATGATGCATACGGGAAGGAGGGGCTGGAGAGCTCTGACTGGCTAAGAACGGGAGCACGATGTGAGAGGGGTTGGCAATATTGAATTTTGAGTCTGGACTGGTCCCTTGATGAGGCTAGCAATACGACTCACTTTATGGGGATGCATTATGACCCATAACATAAAAAAACAGTCTGAAACGCCATGCAGTGCATTGACAATTGATGATCCTTAGCGATGTTAGAATGATGAACAACGCCCAATTGACACACGAGCCCCTGCTGAAAGTTGGATACCTTCAAGGCTAGAGAGTTTACTTGGCCAACCGTACCCTTGTTTTATTCCGGGCGTTTTGCAGATGTGGTGGGGGGACTAATCACTGCATTGACACCATTATCTCCTCCACCTTTCTAAGGCCCTCAGGCTGGCTGACCCAGTGTGATGGACCTGTGCCGAGCAGCACCATGACTATGGTACCGAGCTTGCTGTTAGTTACAGTATCAGTGCGCTTTCTGCTGTGCGCGCACTCAGGCGAGACAGTTGGCATGCAGATATGAAGAAGGCGACCTGAAAACAACAAAAGCCAATGTGAGCGCTCACTATAGCGGCGCACGAATCTGAGGGACCAATCTCATGAGTGAGCATGCTGCATGCCTCTGCGAATAAATCATTTGTTGGTTCCTCCGTTTCCTTGATCACTGACACTTCCTTCCAGCGGGTCTATGAGAAAACAAGGGGTTCCCGAGTGCTATATGAACCTAAGCGAGTTTATGGGGTGTCCATGTGCGCTGGCACCGCGTGACGAGTCCATGCAGGGGTATGCATCTCCGGCGCTCCGCCATATGCAGAGTCTGGTTGCCTCACCTGATTGGGCCCTGACGTGGCTGGTCGCCTGCAGTGCGTTGATCATCCCATCTTGCCAACTCATCTAGCGTCGCTCCAAGCTTCCCTTGGCACGCCCGGTTACCTTCTAGATTCTGGGCCTTCTTGGAAGCTTGGGATCATCAGGAGAAAGCAGTTGTTACGTTGCGTTTCCAAAGGCTTTCGCGGGCCTACGCGGGGCTTAGAAAGGACTCTGATTGGACCAGAGCATCCTTGTACGGCACCTTCCCTGAGTTTCCAGCTCAATGAGCGCTTGTGGTTTGCAGATGACGGGTCCCGTGGGCTGTCCCGGCTGTGCATACCCGCTGCTGACACCTTGTCTCCGCTCGCCCTGGCCCTCCGTGACGGCTGCGCCCTTTGGCCCTGTGGGCCATGTACACGTTGCGTCCAGGTTCATGGTGTCAGTCGTCTTGTTGCTGGCTCACCAGGTTGACTTTAGTACCTCCAGCAGTGTCTGCAGCAGCGGCTCCACCCCAACCCGGTGGGTAAAGGCACATAGAAAGAGTTTGCTCCACGTATGTATACCTTGCAATGGAATGGAGAGTACTGACGTTATTGTCCGTTCAGCAACGAGTCTGTTGTAAACAAATCGTGAACTTTGGAGAAGGCGCTCCCATGGGATGTGACGTCATCTGGAAACTGGCCCGAGTGACTGGCCCGTTTCAACGGTTCAATCGATCGATCAGGCTAGCGGCGATGTCGACAGCCTGAGGGAACCGGGACCATGACAATGACTAGTTCGAGATGACTATCCACAATTCCTGCCAAATCTACGACGCTCCGAGTCGATCACACAGTCAATGCTAGTAGACGACACGTCTGCACGTCCTCCGTGCTTCATGATCCACCCAATGGCCTTCGTCTTCCCCTCGTTCCTACTCCACATAGCAGGTACTTCCTTCAACCCCGATCTACACCACTTCACACAGAACCACGTCCGACTCGCCCGTGTGCTCCATCACAGCCTGACCCTCGGATTGTCCAGAGGGGACGTCCGAAAACATAATCGTCGCGATATCAAGAGGGGCGGCAGGCTGGGTTAGTATCCCGAATCCGGTGTCGATGCCCTGTGCGCAGCGGTGCACATCATGGTCATACATTTCGCGCACGCCGATGATGAACCGGGGCAGCATGGCGTTCAAGAACGTCATGACCAGCGTCTGCAGGAAGAGGACGGGTATGCTTCGTGACACCCCTTTCCCGTCCGAAAGTATATTTGTGACATCGCGAAGGGTCCGCCTAATGTCCGAGTGGCGGGCGTCAATGAGGTGGTGAGCGAAAGGTTCGTGCGGCTAGAGTATGAAGGAGGGTGAGAAAGCGAGGTGACCTACAGGAGGAAATAAATGATTCCTTCCCTCGCGAGTAGCTTCATGTACTGATTGGGCTGCCATATCCTCGCTCCCTTGTACATATCCAGGGATTGCTTCAATACTTGGGTGATAGCGAGCACCAATAATGTGACAGCAAACGTAACACTGGGCATCCGATATGACCATGTAGGAGACGGGGTGCTATACGAGAGAGAGCAAACTGAAGTGTGAGAAATCTGGGCAGTCGTTACTGGAAAACGATGGGGAGAGATTACATATCTCTTGAGCGGTTATTGGAATACAGGTCAGGTTCTCAGACGTACCGGAGTAGTAGGCACCAGGACAATTATAAAGGCCTGTAAAAACGACGGAAATGATCCTTTCCGGGACAAATATACAGAGGAGGCAACGGAGGATAATCTTGGATCGGTTCCACATTGCATAGATGCGCAGAATGAACACTACTGTGACTAAACTAAGCATGTGGGCGAATGCGTTGAAGAGGCGCAACTTACAGTCAATGGCAACGACAAATAATTGCCACATCCACTCGTACGCTACAGAAAATATCGTACCTTGGGGATGGCCGGCTTGAATCTGCCCGGACGACGGAGTACTGTAAATGGACATGCTTACACCTACTCAACGATTAACAGCACAGTCCGACATCAGTACTATCAAAACTCGTACGTCTATCAGAGTGGTTTATTAGCAACGTGAGGGAGCGTACGACGAACAGATCAACTGACTTTCACGGAATTAGGGAAGAACGAAGAGAGAACTGGAAGTAAATCTGATTAGTCCGATCACCCAACAGTCTGTGTTTTTGATCGCACAGATTCCCGATAGCCTCGAGGATGATTTCAACGTTCATCACGTTCAAACGAGTTTAGGACGACATTTGACTCACAAAACTCGACAGAGACCAAGATAGCGGACCTATAAGGCTGTCGGTTTACTGGGACGTGCAAAGCACCCATCTCGGATGGCTAACGCGCTGTGCGCACCAGGATGAACAATGAAAAGATCATCGACCGAGGTCTTTCCTGTGGGCAATTTAAGGAGCGTAGTGTTCAAGCGTTGAAATGCCTACCCAAATGTAGTCTATCTAAATAGATCATTAGGTGGATGGTATGATGGGGAGGGGGGGGGGCAAATACCTCTCTCGACGAGGTAAGGACTGCGGTGGGGGTATTGTGAGGGTCATACCAGATGAGAAAAATCGCACATGTCTCTCACCATAATCATATACGACGATAGTGGCTTGAAAGACTGCATCGGAGGGTAAGACTGGCCGTTCACGAGCTTTGTGGCGCAGGGCACGTACGGCCAAAGTAGTTGGACATCCAAAGATACTCGAGGTCAGATTGTGGACTCGCAGGCATGACAAGTATAGAAAAGAGAGCTCTAGCTGTCTGGGAAGGGAAGAGCAAGGCGAGCGTTCTCTATAGTAATCGGGTATGGGAAACCGCCTGACCAAGGTTATGTATTCCGCCTGGGGGAATTACTCATTCGGAGCAACTTCATGGCCGAGATGCGTCGACTAGTCTTACCTTGTCGCAGGTTCGATGTAATGGATAGCACCTGCCGAGGCAAAATGCGTGCTTGACCAGAATCTCACAGTTCGCAGGCACATGCGGTCCATAGAAAGTTTGCTGATACCTTGAATGGTAGGAGTTTCGGAAATCGTGTTTTGCGAGACGTTCATACCTGAGGCCTAAGCTGACCTGCGATTGGGCGCTCACTGAATTTAACAAGCACGCGTCCGAAGCAAGGCAAACGTATGCGGAGTGACGTACAAAGTTCTGTGCACGCAATGTCGAGTGTGAGACCAATGAGATCCGCCAGCTGATCTACATTCGACTGAACGGTATTGCACTTTTGCCGTCATGGCGCACGCACTCGGACGGCAGAGGTATCGAATCGCTGTACTCACCACACCCATTTGCGGCCCAACGTTCAAGCTGGATGTCATCTAGTTGTACGCTTGCTGGAAGGACCGGCCCAAGTCCGAGGTAAAATGCAGCTTTGCACGCAATGTGGGACTCCGTAAGCTATCCGGTGGCCGCGGTGCTAGGGTGCTAGGAAGGGGCCTGGGTAGGCCGGGATATATTCGATCTCAGGGCAAGAATAATTGGCCAGCCAGAAGCCTGCAGGACGCGGGGGCCGTGAGTCGCCCAAAGTTGGCTGATGTTTTCTCGTGTGTCGTGGAGCAGGGTCCTACACCGTGAGAGCGCCTGCGCACGGACGGCACGCATTCACACCTCAGGCTGGCGTCGGTGAAGTGCAAGGGCAGGTTGGTCGAGCCGAGGATATGAAGTGCACCGTCACGTTATATACACAAACGGGGGAGATCACATGATGCGAGCCAGCCGACTTGCTTGCCATGTGACACAGACACGGCCAAAGTTCCTCCGTGATGGACGCCCTGCAGCTAGATTGGTGCCGACGGTCCTCTTTCCACAACGCCCAATGGAGAGGGAACGCAAGACGGTCCGCTTCCGGCCCATGGAACCACCAGACAAGCCCAGTGCTGCCAACGAAAAACGCTCGGTGGACGGCAAGACCGACAGGGACGCGAACCGAGCAGCGTTTGAGGAGGTGGTCGAGCGTGTAGCGGTCGGCGAGTTTTCAGAGTATGCGGTCACGATCGAGGGCGAGGAGCGGACAACGTGGTTCGTCTGGCTTCTCGTCTGCTGCTGCACCATTTCTGGGTTGCTCTTCGGTCAGTAGCTGTTCGACGGTGTATGTGGCTCTGCGTTATTAATGGCTTTTATAAGGGTACGACACCGGCGTTATCTCTGGGGCACTCGTGACCATCAAGGGCGATCTGGGACCGAGTGAGCTCTCCAACGGACAAAAGGTGGGAGTTTGCCTGACATCGTACGTTGCTGGCTCAGTCGATGTTATGCTTCGTGACTGTATAGGAATTCATCACCTCAGCAACAACGTTGGGCGCTCTACTGGGTGGTCTTGTCGCAGGCGCCATGTCGGACTGGACAGGTCGTCGTCTCGTTCTCGGCATTGCAGACGTCATCTTCATTGGCGGCGCCATTGGGCAATCGGTGTGTCATACCGTATGGAGCATGGTAAGCGCCCCGCGCCTCCTGGCGTTCTCCTCTCACACCCTTCTCTCTCTTATCTCAGATCGGCGGTCGTTTCTTGATCGGGATCGGCGTCGGCCTCGCGTCCTGCATTGCTCCACTTTACATTCAAGAACTTTCACCTACGCGTCTCCGGGGCCGAATGGTCGTCCTTAAGGTCGTCATGATCACTCTCGGACAGGTCATTGCGTATGGTATTGATGCCGGCTTCGCAAACATAAACAGTGGTTGGCGGTGGATGGTTGGACTGAGCGCGGTCCCTGCTGGACTACAGCTCGTCGTATTGGCATTTCTACCTGAATCACGTGAGTGCTTGATGACACGTAGTAGGCAACGCCATCGGGCTCACGCGCAAGTGGAACAGCACGCATACTGATAAGGAGAGGGAACATGGAGGCCGCTTACAGGGTGCTTGCGCGCGTGTACACAACTGCTACCCCGGAACAAGTCGAACGCAAGGTAAGCAAGCCAGAGAATTGCGTATTATTTGATGCACGTCATAGCTTAGCTTAGTGTCTTGCATGCGACCGTTCGACAAAGCATCGAGATCGCCAACTCAACCACCTTTTGGGAACGACTTTGCTCGATGCTCTGGACCCCAACTAACCGTCGTGCACTGAGTACGTTCGTGGACCTAGTGTTCGTCGAGATTTCATTGAACCCATTTCGCGTTTTAAAGTTGTCGCTTGTGGCATGCAAGCGTTTCAACAACTATGTGGATTCAATACCCTCATGTATTATTCGGCATCGCTCTTTGAAGAGATTGGGTTTAATCAACCGACGGCGGTTTCGTTAATCATTTCCGGAACTAATTTTTTGTTCACACTCATCGCACTCAAGTTTGTTTTTTATACCTCATGTTGCAAGCGATCATGCTCAAGCAGCCTCGTAGGTGGATTGATATCGTGGGCCGGAGACGAATTATGTTATGCTCTGCCCCTGGGATGATCGTCGGCCTGACTTTGGCTGCCGTTGCATTCCACTGTGCGCACCTACACTTTTATACCGTGTCCTGTACTGACGCGTCTGTCCTTTTTAGTCATGACGCAACACACGGGCAACGTTCTCGTCACGGGCGAACACTATTCACAAGCCTGGTCCGCGACCGTGTTGTTCTCGATGATCGTCTTCGTCGCGTCGTACGCAAGCGGGCTGGGGAACGTGCCTTGGCAACAGGGCGAGCTGTTTGGTCTCGAGGTCCGTGGGATCGGCACGTCGCTTGCGACAGCGACCAACTGGAGCGCGAACCTGATCATCAACTCGACCTACCTTTCGCTCATGGCGGAGATCACGCCGTCGGGCGCGTTTGGGTTCTACGCCGGGCTCTGTCTGCTCGGGTTCGTCTTTTGTGTATTTTGTTTCCCGGAGACGGCCGGCTTGAGTTTGGAGGAGGTCAAGTGGGTGTTTGAGGACGGGTTTGGCATCCAGCGGAGTAGGCGACTGAGGGAGGCGAAGCGGGCGCTGATAGCGAAAGGAGAAATGGGGGAGGCTCTGCGTGCATGAAAGAGGGCACGCTATTCGAACGATGCTCGCCAGACTGTGGCCGGCTTGATGTTGTAGTACTTGAATTATACATCCAACGACCACCATGACAGACTCGCTGGACATTGGAGCCAACGCTCGTCGCTTTTCTACGAGCCACGTGGGTAGTAAATCGGTGGGCAAGAAAATCTCTGCAGAGCCTAGAGGCTTCCTCAATTGTGTGACCCCGAAGGGTCTGTGTATAAGCGTACACCGAGAGGCCAGTATACACGACAGTACAAAACAAGGAGATATGGGACAATCATCACAAGGCGGGCCTCCCAGTTTGACTCTCCACTGGCATAATAGTCTGCCGTGATCATGCAGTCTCCCCGGGGCGAACGACCAGTTTCCTCGCGCTGACAAGATTACTCCTCAGCCTGCCCAGTCCCGCAACGATGCCATTCAATCCACCCGGTACGACTTCGACCGGGTTCGGCTGCTCTCGATGATGAACATTGAGCAATACGCCTCAGTATTTTGACGAACGAGAAACAAGAAACATACCACAATATCGCCAGTCTGGACCAACGCTGGCAGGTTCTGCGCCAACACACGCCCGATCGCCCTGTTGGCAGGCACATGCACGTTTCCGAGCACGCCCAGCACCTTCTTCGTGCTGCCGGGTGTCTCCTTGATGGTAGACTGCAGGACGACAACGATGTGCCCTCCTTCCGCGAGCACATCGTATCCGAGCTGTTGCGTACCTGCCGTCGCAATCGCATCGTAGACCAGCGTGATCGGCTTCCTCGTGATCCGCGCGATCTCGGCCCCAAATACGGACGCAGAAGAAATGTTCCGATCAATGACGTGTGTTGCACCGAGCGCCTTGAGCAGGTCAGTGTTCCGTAACGATGCGGTAGTTATGATTGGAGAAAAGCCAGAGAGCCGAGCGAATTGGATTGCTAGTACAAAAACGAATGCGACGGTTCGTCGTCGCGGAATGGACGTGAGCGCGGGTGTGTACGAGATCAGCAGGAAACATACCATATTGGCCGACAGAACTTGCCCCTCCGGTGATCAGAACTGCTTGTCCTGCGAACCAGCCCCGACCACCGTCCCAAGGTGCCTTCAGGCCGACACCCACGGGGGGTGGAGAGTAGAGCGGGATCGCTGCCGTGGCAACACCCAGGGGAAGTGAGGCCGCCTGGTCAAAATTGATGTTGGCTGGTATCTATTCGCAACAAAGTCGCCGTTATTCGGTGGTACTAAACCAGGAAACACTGGTGGCACCTTGGAAGCGATCTCGGCGGGTACGAGGACATATTCTTGGAAAGTCCCATCATGTCCACCGGACAAGCCACCTTGGTGAAATCTACGGAAGACCGAAAACGAGGAAGATGTCAATGAGAGTGTCCTGGAGCAACGCAACGACCGTACACTTTGTCGCCCACCTTGAACTGTGTCACACCTTCGCCGATGGCCACGACTTCCCCAGCGGCTTCGCTGCCCAAGATGGCAGGGAAGTTGAACACAAAGGTAGCACGTGCATGGGTCTTCCAGTCTATAGGGTTCAACGCCACGGCGACCGCCCTGACAAGGATCTCCCCCCGCCTTGGAGCAGGCAGCGCTTTGGTACCTAGTTCGAACACGCCAGATTTTGCCTCGAGGAAGAGCGCGCGGTATACTGCCATACTGAAGATGGGCGAAAAACGGGTGTTAGAAGACGGTTATATAGTCACCAGCAGACTATACTCTGGGGAGGTTTACGAACCGTCTCTGTCAGCCCAGGGCGAACTTCCAAAGCACGCCATCGTAAAACATCATCTAGCCGAGATGGGCACGAGAGCGGTGACTAAATATAATTTGTGAAAAGGCAAAGACAGTTGCGAGCGGATGAGCGAGAAAGGGGCGTTGGCAAAGACTCCCGGGAACCACTCACGCATTTGTTTCCGCGAGCCTTTGACAAACGACGGTTGCTCTGCCCTATGGAGACTACCCACAAGTGGCCTCAAAAAACCCCGATGACACCATGCGGTCGCCGCGATGCATGCGCGAGATGGCGCAATTATTCTGCGTTCTCGTCCCGCCCATCTCGTACTCTGTCGAAACAACACCAAAGATGGCGTCCATCGCGTGCTCTGCATGTAAGGGTTTGGCGCCTTTGGGATTGATACCAGGGCAACTAAATTGAGCTCTATGGTCAGCATCCAAGACTTAACTGTTACGCCGACTCGTTGGATGTGTAGTTCTTGAGGGAGAATACCGTTCTCTTGCGAAATTGACTTCGTGGGTAGACTGCAAGTCACCCACAAGAGTGTTATACCGTCGGGATCGCTATCAAAGAGAAGGAACAAATCTTTGGGCGGTTTGGCGGACTTACAATAGCCTAGATCTTGCCAGTGCATGTCTCAGGGCTACTAGTACGAGTCGTATGCGTTGAACCTGTGGAACGCGCCACAGTATAAATATTATTCGCTCAAGATCGTCGCCTGCCATGCTCGCACACCGCGCTGCTTGCGTGCGCTCTCATCGCAGCCGATTCACGGGTCCATCAAAGCGCCTGACCCAGTTCATACATCGGTGTTTCAAAAGGCTGCTCCACCGCGCCAGGAACTGAGAAAGACTGCGGAACAAATAGACGTGTGGATTCTTCGTCAGACGGGGTTCTCAAGGACAGCCCGACGCTCCCAATCAAAAATTACCCCCATTGATCTACCGTATACGTTTTCGATGCTGCACGAGGATGGCACAAGAACCATGCATCACAAAAAACATAGAAGCGTTACAATCCCTTCTAATCCTTTTCTAATCCTTTCATTCGAAATAATGGATTGATTGTAAGGCCTTATAATGGTGTCTATGGGATTGTAACGCTTCTGTTTTTTCTGTGATGCGCTGGGAATACTTGTGGTGGCACGAGGTTCGGACCTCTACCGCAGTGCGGAAGGCAATGACCCAGTCTCTCCAGGGCGAACGATCAACTTATTCCCGCTGGCGAGGTTATCCTGCAGCCTACCCAACCCCGCCCGGCAAGACTTCCACTTGATTGGGGTGTGTAAGGAATTCGCGTCGAGGGATTCATCGTGTCAATCGGCTGCATGAAAAGCGAGGAGACATATGACATACCACAATGTGGCCGGCCTCGACCAATGAGGGCAAATTCTCTGCCAACACCCGCCCAATACCTTGCTTGACAAGCGCGTGCACGCTTCCGAATACGACCAGCACCCTCTTGTTGGTACCCGGGGTTTCCTTGATCGAAGATCCGACGACAACGAGGACGTGTCCTCCCTCCGCGAGTGTGTCATATCCCAGCTGTTGCGTGTCCACGGCGGAGGTCGCGTCAACGACCAGCGGGATGGGCTTCGGGGTGATGCCTGCAAATTCAGCCGCAAGTGCAGACGGGAAGGTGATGCTTCGATCGACGACGTACGTCACACCGAGCGACTCGAGCAGCTCGGTGTTTCGCAACGAGACTGTTAGCTATGATTGACGAAAAAAAACCAGACAGTCGGGCGAATTGGATGGCTATTGAAAAGACGGGAAATCGGCCACGCGGAAAGGATGCGTAACATGGTGGCATCACGATCGTGAATGCAAGTCGAGCCAGGAACGTACCATGTCGATCGACGGTGCTCGCGCCTCCAATGATCAGGCCTCAACACCTGGGAATGAGCCGGCGACGCGCAAGTGAGGGACGTTCAAGAGACCACCCACGCACTTGTTTTCGCAAGCGTCCGAATCAGCAATATTGCCCCATCGAGATCACGCACGCAAGCTCATGAAGCGTTGACGATACCGGTGCACACGCAAGATAGTGCCGCTGCTCTTCCAGCTGTCAGGGTTGACTCGAAACAGCGCCAGTGGCCCCCCTCTATCGCGCGCCTGTTGAGGCCCTTAAGATGCGGCCAAAACGACTGCTCAAGCTCAAAGGTCAGCATATCCGTCAGGCCAGATTCGAGGTGTGTGGCCATCCTGGCAAGCGCAATTGAGATTGTGGGCAATCCCGGAGCAAGAAGTCGTAGCAAATCGACAAATCCCAGCAACTTGAACTCACTTCACAGATAGTTCACACGTACGTTCCATCTGTTCGTTTTTGATGAGTACCTGATGAATAGTTGGTTCAGGGTAAGTCGATCAACATTGCCATCAAGATATCTTTCTATGCTCCTTGCCTTGTTCGATGCGCTGTTTGCTGGGATGACCTAAACACTTGCCATTCCTCCCCCGGCGCCTTTCGCAGCAAAGCAGCTTGACAAGCTTGTCGCCGTCAGACTCATCCCTAGTGACGCGCAGCACAGCGAGGGCAGGGGCGGTGCGTCACAGAATCACCCCAGTGAGTCCCTAGTGACGGTGGCACCGACAAGCCGACTTGGCGGGGGCTGTCCGTTTCGTGATATCGCTGGCGCCGTTTTCCGCCCGCAAAACGGATGCATGCATTGCGACAGCCAACGATATATACCATTTCTTCACTCTGAATCGTACACCGCGGGATAATCACGAACATGGCAATGGCCCCTATAGTACAAGGACGGAACGGTTCAAGCCTACCGTATCAGCGGATGCGCGTCATAATCATGCAGTTTCCCCGGGGTGGACGACCAGCTTCTTGCCACTGACGAGGTTGTTCCTCAGCTTGTCCAGCCCCACGACAATCCCGTTCAGTCCACCTGGCAAGACTTCGACCGAGTTCGGCTGATAGACGGATGCATGTTGAGCGGTTTGCCGTACACTGCAAAAACACAAGAAACACGTACAACAATGTCACCAGCCTCGAGCAGTGCTGGCAAGTTCTGTGCCAACGCGCGCCCAATGGCTCTATTGGCCGGCAGATGCAAATATCCGAGCACGCCCAACACCTTCTTCGTACTACCAGGCGTCTCCTTGATCGTGGGTTCGTGGACGATGATGAGGTGACCTCCTTCTGCAAGCGCATCGTACCCGAGCTGTTGTGTATCTGTGGTCGCGATCGCGTCGTAGACCAATGGGATCGGCTTCGCGGTGATGCGCGCAATCTCGGTTGCGAATGCAGACGGGGAGGTAATGTTCCGATCGATTACGTGCGTCGCACCGAGCGACTTGAGTAAGTCGGTGTTCCGCAGCGACGCGGTGGTTATAATTGGCGAAAAGCCAGAGAGTCGGGCGAACTGGATGGCTGAATTGAAAAGCAATCGATCACACCAGGAATGGATGGCACGATGGGCGCGAACGTAAGTGTGGGTTACGTGCGGGCGGTGCCAGGAACATACCGTGTTGACCGACAGAGCCTGCCCCTCCAATGATCAGGGCCGGTTGTCCTGCAGACTGGCCACGCCCACCGTCCCAGGGTGCCTTTAGGCCAACACCAACAGGCGTTGGGGAGTAGAGCGGGATGACTATGGTACCAACGGCGGACGGAAGTGAAGCTCCTTGGTCAAACGTAATGTTGGTCGGGAGCTATGAGCAATACGTGTCCTGTCACCCCTGCGGCTCGGGCGCGAAAGATGTTTGCCGCACCTTGAAAGCGAGCTCGGCAAGTACGAGGACGTACTCTTGGAAAGTTCCGTAGTTGTCACCGGTCAAATTACCCTGGTGAGCTCTACGTCAAGATCAAAATTGAAGCTATCAGCGTCGGTGTCCTGACACAGGGTGGCTGACGTACACCTTGTCTCCCTTCCGAAACTGCGTCACACCTTCGCCCACGGCCTCGACTTCCCCAGCGGCATCACTACCCAGAACAGCGGGGTAGTTGGACACCAGGATACCAAGGTCCTGGATCTGCCAGTCTACAGGGTTTAGCGCTACGGCAGCCTCCTTGACGAGGATCTCTCCCGGTCCTGGTGCAGGTAGCGCTTTGGTGCCCAGTTCAAACACACCTAGCTTTTCCTTGAGAAACAGAGCGCGAGATGTCGACATGGATCGGTCTGTGCGACGGGAGGGCGGGTTAGCGGACGTGGTAATATAGTCGCTAGCTGAAGCGCTAACCCTTGGCCTTGGCAGTTTGAAGAGTTTATCAATCATCTCTGTCAGCGAGGGCAAGCTTTAAAGATACGAGGAGCACCGGTTTCTGATGCTGAATCAGCACACGACATCCAAATTAATGTCGACGTCATCACGCAACCACTTGACCAGTCTTCAGCGCGGAAGCCAGCGAGTAACGGGCCGCGCAGCAACGGTGGCCCGGGTAGATGACAGCGAAAAACAGGACATCAAGCGAGATTGCGTTGGTGACGGACGAGGCAAGACCTTGGGAATATCCGTGCGAGGTTGGAAGCGGATCGCCCGGTCACACTCTCTCACGGGGTGGTGACGATCAGCGTGACAAAAGGGAGATCTATCAGCACTTGACACAGTAGCAATTGAAGGATCTTCCGATCACACAGTACGACAGTAACCCCGCCATTGGCAATCGAATAACTTTATCATTGGATGCGCTTCACAAACTCGCACACGACAAAGAAGCACAGAAACACTTGTTACACAACAGAATCTCGACTACAGCGTCGAGGATCACCTTATGATCATGCTGTCTCTCCAAGCCTAACGATCAGCTTCTTCCCGCTGACCAAGTTATTCCTCAGCCTATCCAGCCCGGCGACGACACCGTTTAATCCACCCGGCAAAACCTCGACTGGGTTCGGCTGATAAATAAAGGCGCATTAAGTGATCCACCATACGTGCCCGATATCAAGGCAGCGAATACGTACAACAATGTCACCGGCCTCGACCAACGCCGGCAAGTTCTGCGCCAACACCCGCCCGGTCGCCCTGTTGTCTGGCAGATACACGTTTCCAGCTGCGCCCAACACCCTCTTTGTGCTGCCAGGCGTCTCCTTGATCGAGGGCGTGACAGCGGTCACAATGTGTCCCCCTTCCGCGAGTACATCGTACCCGAGTTGTTGTGTATCCGCGGAGGCGATCGCATCATAGATCAGCGGAATAGGCGTCGAGGTGATCCGGGCGATCTCAGCCGTGAACGCGGACGTGGAAGAGATGTTCCGATCGATGACGTGCGTTGCACCGAGCGATCTGAGCAAGTCAGTGTTCCGCAACGACGCGGTAGCAATGATTGGAGAGAACCCGGAGAGTCGGGCGAATTGGATGGCTAGGTGGCAGATAGAGAACAAGATTGATCACGAGCGGAGGGGGGATTATCACACAACGGACGACAGCGTGAGTACAAAGTGCGTACGATGGAAGTAGAAAACATACCATATTGTCCAACAGAACTTGATCCTCCGATGACCAACGCCGGTTGTCCTGCGGACTGGCCACGGCCACCATCCCAAGGTGCCCTTAAACCGACACCAACTGGGGAAGGAGAATAAAGGGGAAACACTGCCGTGCCCACACCAATTGGGAGTGAGGCCGCTTGGTCAAACGTGATGTTGGCCGGGAGCTACGAAGAGTACTCATTCGTGCGACTCGAATGCTAGAAGCACTCTACACACCTTTGAAGCAATCTCGGCGAGCACGATGACATACTCTTGAAATACTCCATCGTATCCACCGGAAAAGCCACCCTGGTGAGATCTACGGAAATCAGAAATCAAAACGCTATGTGGGTGTTGTCCCGAGGAAGTGCAACCAACGTACACTCTGTCGCCCTTCTTGAACTGTGTTACGCCTTCGCCCACAGCCACGACTTCCCCAGCGGCATCGAAGCCCAAGACAGCAGGGTAGTTGGATATCAAGATGCCATAGTCTCGGATCTTCCAGTCTGCAGGGTTCAACGCCACGGAGACCTCCTTGACAAGGATCTGCCCCGGCCCTGGCACAGGCACCGCTCTGGTACCTAGTTCGAATGCACCTTGTTTTTCCTTGAGGAACAGAACGCGCGACGTCGACATGATGGAGATGGGTGAGTGCGGTGATGGGGCAAGGAAGGCTGAAAGGCCTCTATATAGTCGCTGCTTGGCCTTCGCCTCGGGGATTTATCAATCCTCTCTGTCAGCGAGGCGGGAAGCACGCCATCGTCCATCGTTCTCCAACAAGATGGGGGCACGATGACTAAAGACGCGACGGGGGATGACATGCCCTGGCATCACGTGCACGAATGTCGTCTTGGTCGCGATGAGGTCACGCGTAGTTCGCGCGTCCAACTTGGACGCCAGCTAGCCCACGTCCATCGTGTCCCTCTGCACAAAAGGTTTAGTACCGACACCAGAAGCTCTGACAAACGGACCAGGCTCGATGATTACTCCTCAAGGAGTCATCATCTGCCGAGTTGCGCTGGGTCATCAAGCCAAAGATGATGCATCCGATGGGATGCATACAGTCCCACTCGTTCTCCCGGTGCGTGATAACGATAACCTTCCCACTGGTAATCGAATAATTTCTTCATGGAATATGTTTCACAAACGCCGACAAAATGGTACACGACAAAGAAGCACAGAAACACTCATCATATAACAGAATCCAACCGCAATGTGTACGGCAGTCGCAATCACGTTGTTTCCCCGACACGAACGATCGGCTCCTCCCGGTTGTTGGCTAGGCTTCCTCTGCTTGTCCAGTCCCGCAACAATACCATTCAGCCCGCCCGGCAAGACTTCGGCTGATGAACGGATGTTCGTTGGATGAACCACCGTTCGTGCAGCCAGATGGAAACGAGGGATACGTACAACATCACTGGGGTGACCTCCTCAACAAGGATCTCTCCCGGCTCCAGTGTAGGTAGCACTCTCGCGCCCAGTTCAAATGCACCTTGCTTTCCTTGAAGAGCAGAGCGCGATACGACGACATGACGGAGATGGGCGAGTGCGGTGACACGGGCTGAAAAATCCCTACACAGGCGATATGATTGGCTTTTACATCGGGAGTTTATCAATCTTTCTGTCAGAAAAGGGGGAGCACACCGTCGTCCACTATCTTCTGACGAGGTGAAATGACTAAGACAAGACTAAGGATGCGAAGACGCGGCTCATACGCTGATGCATTGACATACCAAGACCCACTAAAGGTAACGTCACGTGACCCCACGCCTGCTCCCCAATGTCTGGTCTGACCCAATCACTCCGTCGGCGCTTTCACCGCTTTCCAAAATGCAGCTTTGTAAACATATCCGAGCATAGACTGGTCGTTGCTCGTATAGCTCGTCTCGATCGTCTTTTCGTCCTAACACCGATCAAGATGTTCGTCAAGTCATGATCATAACGCCCGGAAAGAGACTCACGCTTAGTCGGAAACCAATCTTGTGCGCCAACGCCTTCACTTCTTCTAAATCCAACTCTATTGAAGGGTCGTTCGTGTTATTGTTCTCAAAGTGCCACAACAGTGGCCCTAGAATGCGAGGGTTAAACCAACGTAGGGGAAACCCAAGACAAGGAGAGAACCTACCAAGATTGATCCAAGTACCGCCTGGAGCTAATATACGATGAATGACCCGAAGGTAATTGACGATGTTCTTGGCCTGGAATCGAGGCGGAATGAGTGGAGAAATGTAGTATAGGATAGACCGGGAAGAATCTTGCCGTATCAATGAAGAAGCAAGTTAGCACGGCGTCCCACTGTCCAGCGTGTGGCTCGCTCTCTTCCGTGTCCTCAGCGCCATATATTTCCTCAAAGTCGCCTGGCATGAACTTCAGGGGCGTGGATCTGATTGAATAGAAGGGAGCTGAACGCGTACCAGCTACTAACGAAAAATCCGATCCGGGAGGCAAATCAGACGGAAGGACATCCGGGATTTTCACCGGTCGAAGTAGTGCGTCTTTTGAAGGGATATTCGAGAACGAGTGAATGTATGGATATATAGTGTGCTCCCCAACCGACTCGGTTCTCGGGTACCGTTAGGCAATGTCAGTTGTGGCAGGACAGGAGGCGTACCTGTTGAGGATAAGATACGAGGAGAGGAGCATATAATGAGAGAACTCGTTTCCCTGACAAGCGAATCCTGGTGGTCGGTGTTAGTAATGTACCTTTGGGTCGGATAACATCATATCAACCAAGCTTTGCTACGTCGTACGCCAACCTCCCCAGACCCGCCCCAGGAACCAAGACCCGGATCGTTCGCCTGAAATCTTCGTATCAACAGCCACCCTTGGTCTCGTCAGAGTGCCAAATGTAACCTGTCTCGGCCGTCAAAATACTCCTCGAGTGCCCTCTTCATCGGCTCGTAACATAGTTCACGCTCGGCTTTCCCCTGGTGGCGTATCGATGATAGAGGGCGAACAAATGCTGGGCCACAAAAACACGTACGTCCTCGCTCCAATCGCGAACAAACTGTTTAAGCGTGCTTCTCAACTTGTCCATGTCAAAGTCCGTGGCTTTGTACTTTGTCTGTCCCTGCTGCTTCCTAGGATCCGTCGCTACCGTATCGTGGGGGCGCTCGCGCGAGTGTACGTGCAAACATAATTCATCTTGACCTAAAAGCAATCTGAAAAAAAAAGCTCTTCACTCTCGATCGAAAAACCTACCCTGCGTGTCCAACCCCGCAGACCAGGTCAAGGTGCGCTCCGAATTCTCGAACGGCACGTCTTCATCCGCTCCGCCGTCCTCTCTCAAGCTGACATCGTGTCCGAAAATTTCCGGATTTGCAACAATTTTGTGCAGAAAGTCGGCGTTGGCAAGGATAGCTGTATCGATCTCATGAAGTCTGCGTCTGTAGCCGATTGAATCGAGTAATTTCTTGTCTGCCTGTGGAAGCATGTACAAGTCTTTTCTGCGGCGATTATTGGCGGTCAACTGTGTGCACCGCCAGTCAGTTGTGCGTCGATGGCCGAGGGTACTCACCCACCGAGTATTGGGCGTACTGCTGGAAAGTGGAAACAACATTAGAAAAATGAATTTGTTCTTCCTCAATGTCTTCCTCCGAGAATTGAGGTGCCATCGCACAGGTTCGAAAGAAAAAGATCGATGAGCCACCACTGACGATGTTGCCTTCGGCTGTCAGGCGGTGCCACGTGGGTTTGTTTGTTTCTAAAGGTATTGCCAAACAAACGTCCATCAACTTCGTCACTGACCTCCACGACACAACATGGTACGCCCTACTTCGGATTCAAACACGCTGGAGTCTCACTCGCAACTTTTTATAGGCGCGTAATGAAGAAAAGGCACAGTCCATGCTCTATCGCTTCCGCGAAGCCCAAGCGGCAGAGCTGGGCCTCGGTACGCGTGGTGACAAGCGACCCAAGATGGCTAGCGCATGCAAAAGCCTGCGTGAATGTGAGCGTTGGCGAGGCGAGATCCTCCGTGAGATCAGCAGAAAAGTGTCCAAAATCCAAGACGGTAATGGATCCCCGTCTCCCGCGCCTGTCCCTTCGCTCACGAGTACCTTTTTTCCTACTTTGTACACCTTCGTCGGTTGCAGCCGGTCTGACCGACTACGAGGTGCGGGATTTGAATGACGAGATCAACAAGCTGTTACGCGAAAAGCGACACTGGGAGAACCAGATCATCGCACTCGGAGGTGCGAACTACAGGCGGAATGTCGCCATGCTCGACGACGACGGAAAGGAGGTACCCGGAACCAAAGGATACAAGTTTAGTTCCCCTATCCTCCCTCCTCATGTCACACTCAACTGTTGCATATTTTGATCAGATATTTTGGTCGTGCCAAAGAGCTCCCTGGCGTACGCGAGCTCTTCCAGAGCCGAAAGAAGGAGGAAGAGGAAGAAAACCAAGCGCTGGCACATTACAAAAAATTCATGCAACAAGGGCCGGCGTATTTTGGAGATTTGGACGAAACACAATCCGGGAACGAACTAATAGAGTATGAGGAACAGGCGGAGGAGGCGGAGTGGCAGGAGGCACATAGCAGGATTCGGGAGGCGCTCGAGATACCAGGGGACGACCCCATACCCGAAATTCCTCGTGGCCCAAGTCAGTCTACATCCGCTGCTCCGTCTGACCCACCGTTTTCCGACACATCATCAACGACCAGCGGCGCAAAGCGAAAAGCCGATGGCGATGTCGACATGGCGAATGACGAGGACCTATCTCCCGAGAGCACCAAGCGATCAAAGACGGACGTGGCCCAACAGTCAACTACACTTGCACCTACGCGGAGCTCGATGCTATCCCACGCCCAGCTGGCAGCGTCATACATATCATTCCTCTCTCCTGAGGACCTCCTACCACCAAAAATGCCAACGAGAGAGGAATTGGAAGGCGTGTTGCTCAAATTACAGAAGGAGGCACTAGTGAACGAGTATTTCGGGGAGTCGTAGCTGTAATCTATACATTTCCAGTTGTTGTATCTCATTGCTTGCACGCATTCATTACATGGCCCCCGTCTGTAGCTCGCTAGTATGTGACAAGGTAGAGTAGGGGACTCGACATCAATTCAGATCTCCCATAGCAACAGGAGATTCGAGAAGGTGTTGTGTTTGATCCCGTCTTGACTTGGGGCTCCTGACGATCAAGTCTGCTTGTTGTCTGCAAAGAAAAATCGGTAGAAAGGAGATTGCAACTTGAAGGATATCCTTAGACTCACAGTCGCATTCGCAACAACAATTTCCGATTCGTGCTCTGGATTTCCGATGCCGCCTTCATGGCGTGTGCAAAAAGTTCAGCCCGGTGGTCTGTCTTCTTCGCCTTCAATATCTATACAGGAGAGGGGTGAAAGCACTCAATAACACACTCAAATACCGTGGTCAATGAACGATACCTTGTTCTGACTATCCACTCGTCCCTGAATTTGCTCACTTTGAATGAGTGCAACTACTTCTCGTTCGACCTCGTCGATGCTCCAACCAAATGCCGCTGCCATACGGTCAAGTCGGATGGTCTCAAACGGCTGGAAGTAGAGTACGACGGCAGTGTGCCTCAAATGTTGAGTGACGTCGTTAACATGGATGCCCAGGTGTATGTCTATGTAATGTCTTGTCTATCCGAATAGTGTTACGATACCCCACTCAGGGAATGCTAATAAGAAAAAAGTGGCCTCACTGAGTATCTGGAGAGAATCTCGAGCGTCGTTTTGAAGTCACTGGACATATATGCTTGTATGAGATCACGGATGTATGGTTCTTGCTCTATATATGCGGAGAATACGGGATTCTGGAGAAGTTGCGCCTTGACGGCAGAACGTGACAGACTTGCAAGTGCACACAACGTGCCGTAGATGGCAATGTCACCCGGAGCGACGAGCTGCAGAATCGAGATCTTCATCCATTACAAACATCCCAGGACTGATCCCTACCTTACCGACCCAGTCACCAAGTTGGGAGGGAGGGCCGAGTCGTAAGAACGCCGATGCGGCCTTTTCATAATTACCCTGTCCCAGATGCGATAGAGCCATGGCGAAATCGAGCCTTGACTGCACTTGTTCGCGCTCCGGGCTCGCTTTCTTGGACAAGGGTTGAGAGGGGCTGGGGGCTACGCTGCTTTCGATACCCGGAGCGGTTGTGGCAACTGCGCTTTCTAAAGCACCGTCCGCTTTGAATATGTAGGACGATATATGCGTATAGTTGCGTTGCTCGATCACGAGCTGCAAGCGCGATCGGTCATCTCCCCGAACTCGGCAAACCTTGGGTGGTCTAGACGTACCTCTAGAACGGAAAGACACATGTCCAACACATGCTGACTCGTCGAACAAAATTCACGCGATTTCGTCATGTGCTTCAACGCCGAGGGGAAATCGCCCGTGGCGCGATAGTGCTCTCCGAGATCCCTGTGTCCCATCTGTTTTTCACCATCGGAGTGCCCCGTCAACAAACAGTCACGGTTGGCGTACGCAGACGAGTGAACGATGTGGCGTGCCACGCACCCGTATGCTCTCCTTGATCATGTTGTTCGAGTACGTCTTCAGCTCGACCTCCAGTTTTGTCCGTTCTGCCACATTTTTCTTGGTCACATCATCAGCCCAGGCAGTATTCACCTCTACGACGTCGCCCGCAGGAGGTAAGCCCTGTCCCTCAGGCAGCGCCGTGGCGCTCGCATAGGCCGACAAGGCAACCTGAATGAGCGAAGGATCACGGAGGCGGTAGATGTGGTTGAACGCGAGTTTCAATGCTTGCGGGGCGATGGTAGGACACGAAGCAATGATGGAGAGCAGCCTGTCGACGGCGGTGCGGCCTGTGTGCGGTCCATGAGCGTTCCTCGTGAATGCCAAAGTGGCCTCACCCGTGTAGCTGGCGATATAAGCGTCGAGGTCGAACGGGTGAGCATCGTCGACGGGTCGTGCGAGCCGTCGTCGGGGTTGTTGCGTCGTGAACTGGTTGGCAATCTCAGAGTCGATCGGGTCAACGTCCATCATACTGAGGTGGGTCTAATGCTGGCTCGGGATCGACTAGCGTTAGGAGCGATGCGCGTCACACGGCGTGATAGTATGCACGACCACCCGCCTGATTACGGGGCACTTGGCACAGCTGGTAGCGCGCACGCTTCGCACTGAAGACTGCGTGAGGTCGTGGGTTCGACTCCCACAGTGTCCACAGCCTTTTTACCTAGGCTGTAAAGGGGGTGTGTCTGTCACAAAAAAATGTTTTTCTGTTCTATGCAGACACATCTCGTAGTCTCGAGTGTATCTACTCAAAGCGCTTCCATGCATGTTTTTCGTACCTCTTGGGTTTTGCTCTTCGCTTCGCCGGACTATGATTTCCAATTCCATGTGAGCTCGCAGGGTGAAAGCACAAGTACTCACAGCACAGGAACCCGCGGCTCGATCAATGCGCGTTGCTGAAGACTTATAAAGCGATCGCGGAACAAGTTCCCTTCGGGCTATCGGGGGCAATCAATACAGAACGCCTTAATTGTCTCGTCGCCTACCTTGAGATTCCTGAGGCTCTCACTCAATTCCTCCCCGATTTGCACCTCAATTTCGTTTTCTGGAACCTTGTGCTTGCCGACTCGTTGGCCGGCCAGGCCTTTTCGTAGCTTCAGCCGAAGCGCAAGCTGCCGTGCTAAGCGAGCTTGTCGGTGGGCGTCGGCGAGCTTGGAGAGGTCTGAACGGAAAGTTTTGACCAGATTGATCGAGTTGAGGAGGCGTTTTCGGAAGGCTTTGTCGGCCAATGCATGTTTCTGTGGTCACTTATTGTCAGTCGCTGTCACGATTAACAATTGTCTCCAGGGCGAACCTCGGCTTTCTGCTTCGCCATGCGAGAACGCTGCTGCTTGGTTTTCCTTGGAGGCAATCTTTTGGCTATTACGGCCGGCGCGTTCGTGACCATTTCTCCATCGTCCTTGATATTATCAATGGCCATCCCAGCAGGGATGCCCTCCGAGACATCATTTTCAGCAAATGCGCGAGCCTTTTCGATTTTATTTTGAGCTTCTCGAAGACGGTCAGCTTCGTCTTGTCTCCGTTGCTCAACCTTGTAAGCTTCCATAAGGAGCTCCTCGTGGGCCTGCACTGGTGGATTATAGGAGGCACCAGGGTGAGGAACAGCCACTGCAGGACTGTCGATGACGTCTCGCGGATGACCGAGCTCCGGTTTCTGTCCTCGTGCAGACGAGCAGAATTCAAGACATGACCACCCGGGAAAGAGGACCAGCGCTACTTACCTTGATGATACGTTTCTGGACGGCCTCTAGGCCAGCTGGTACAATCTCCTCGATGGATACATCGTCCCACAGGTCATGCCTCCCACTATGTTTGACGGCGTACGAAACGTCGATGACCGCGCTCCCCGCGCCGAACTCGGTTGGATCCATGATGGCATTAAACGGTCCCTTCCGTGGACGTTTCGCGATCCGCAATAGTCTCTCTTTGTCTGCACGGGAGATGTTTGCTCCTGGTAGTCTTGTAGCGCGCGATACAACACCAGGGACGGCGGAGCGTTGCGAGATGATTTTAGTGGAGGTCAATCGAAGTTCGGAATACCGAGGCGCCGTTTTTCTGACTGCGGAAAATGATATGCCCCGTTCCGAAACATGAGCGGCCAAACGTACCTTGATCGTCGCCCTTGATATCGACTACGAAGAGTTGATCGTCCGTCTGTTTTTGTAATATCGAGCTGTGCAACACGAGAAATCAGTGGACGCGAGCTTCTCGCAATCTCACCCACCCTATGACCCGTTCCTCCGCTCGAAGGCTTTCTAGTCCATCCTCAACAGGCTGGATATCGATGTTCTTTCTCCATGCTCGCTTTCCTCTTCGGCTTGACTGTAAGAGCTGGGAAGGCGCACCGAGCCTGGACCTGGGTGATTTTGGAATCACCTGAGGCGAAAGCTTGGAAGAGCCTGCGGGCTTGGTTGAATTCATATCAGCTGGACTGATCCAAGCGGCTTGAAGTTCGCGGGACTACGTGTTACCTAATCGAATACTAAACTGTCACTTCGAAGTTCGAGCAAGTTTTGCGTGGCAGCTTTGTACATTCAACTTCGAAAGGGTGCATAACCCGCGTCCAGATGTTGACCTGATGCTGATTTTTATAATCCATCTGCGTAGTAAGGTTCTTTCTCACTTTGTTGATGAGCCGCATGGTGACATGACATTCATGCCTCTAATGGCTCACGTGGGTATCAAGTTTTATGTACTACAACCTATAGGCACTCCCAAGAATCCCAAGAATCGTCTTCGGTGGAAATCGTAGGAGCGCGAGAGCAGCCTTGAGCGTTCGGATGGTCTATCCCTTCAACGAAGCCTCGGGCAACCTCGGAATATGTTCTCTTGCAACCCAACTCATCCAGTTTCTCCCATTCTCCCAATCCCCAGGTATCCCAAAGATCAGGTTCTGCCTCCGGAATGGGGATCGTCTTGGGAATTCTTATTATCTCGAAATCACCGCATCTGCCTGCAATCCAACGGCTTTTTGAGAAGTGCAACGGTGTATGGAGTTATTGGACGTACTCTTTCTATATCTCCCTATTTCCTGATATCGTGCAACGTCGAGGAGTGAGACGGTTGGTCCCTCGGACAGTGTTGAAGAGTGCGTATCTTCCAACAGTGGTGCTTGAACCCTGCCGTCTTCAGCATCGGAAACGAGGGCGGCTTCACTAAACAAGATCCGCGTCCCGTCCCAATCCCATCCCAGATCGTATGTCAAAGAAGGTCTGTCCGATCGCTTCCGCTTTGGTTTCCCCGCCTACCAACGTCTGAGTGTAAGTATTTTTTTTTCGCCAGATTCGCAGCGAATACCTACCTGCGACCTTTGCCATACCATCCTTTCAACTTGAGCACCCCACGGTACTGATGCATGGCCTCGTCTCAGGGTCGCCATGACCGGAAGACTGTAAGAATGAACGAATGGTCGTATAGAGTCAATATCTGCTACATTTTATAGGCAGAAGAACCTAGCGCGGCAAGGGTTTGAGTCAACCCTCTTCGGAAAAGTCATGCTGATGCCGGTTGACCTAGGACGAGTCATTTACTGGCACCGGACCGATGACTCAGGACCGACGAATGATTCATGCGAGCCGACCTATCACGGCACCGGCATTGCAAATTTGAAGCCCACTCTGAATAGCCACTCGAAACGAGTACGAACTCGGCCAGGGCTGCATGTACAACGTAGGCCAATCAAGAAACCGACAGAAACCATTTGGGATAGTCGGACAGCTTTGAATCAATGGCGGTCCTGCAACTGGCACTGCCACAAAAGTCAGGTTGACTCAAGTACTACTGATGCCTCCCGAGCTGTGCCCCCTACCGCGAGTCATTCGGACGATCACGACAAACGCAACTCCCTCTGAATCATGTGGTCGACTTCGGAGGCGCTAGCAATCCCAAGTCCGGTGTTACACTTGTTGCGCTTAACGGAAGACCAGACTTGTCCCACCACTACCCGGCTCCTACTTCGTGATCCATTCCGCTTAAAGCACTCACATCATCCTTCATTGGATGTCCCTCACAATGTCCTTGGCGCACCTTCATTCATTACACTCAGTCATTCCCATCCGTGTCAACCGGCACCCGCGTTTTAATTCACTGATGTCCCTCGTTGCAAGCATGCGATCGCAAATGTGATGTCAACCTCAATGAATACAGTCATGAATACTACATCGTCCAGATGGGAGCGGCTGCACTAGCAGGAGGTATACGCTGTACGAGGGCGTTTACCTTGTCGACCATACGGCGGTGGAGCGGCCCGGATGGTAATTTCATGCGGGAGCCCATCGCAGACGTGTCAACACTGTCTGGATATTGTCCCTGGACCACGTCCAGTCACAATCACTCCTAACATCTCATACACCTCGTGCTAGGGCGCTCGAGCGCGAAGGGTAGCCGTGCGTCGTCGACCCAAGCGATTCCATGCCTGCAAATTCCGCGAAGAAGACACGGAGGGTAGCCTCACGAATACAACTTCCGAGAACAGGCGACCTAAGGAACTTGTCCGTGTCTGCTTGGTTGACATGGCACAATTGAGGTACGTGGGCGTGTTCCTCCTCGAATCCGCATAAACCCAGATGTTATGAAGGGATCAGGAAGGTGTTGGCAACACCGATAGCCACGATCGGAAGAGAGTCTTATCAACAGGGGAAGCGAGAAATAGGGACCAGGGTGGGTAGGACGGAGGTAATAGGGAAACGGAAACACGATAACGCAGGAGAGTACGATTGTGATAGTAGCTCACCCGATGGAACTAGCACATGCGGAAAGGGTTAAGAATGTTTCTCCAAAAGCCAGGACGGTGCAGACAACAGGGATTTTGGAAGATTTGGCCGGCTAACGGCTGTAGTTGTCGACGCAGGGGATCGCAGGGAGCATCACGGAGAACGATAGAAGACGAAGAGAAGTGCCGTACGAGTGCCCGAACAGCATCCTCTTCCAGTAAGTAGGGACTGGAGTTATTGTCTATCTGTCGCCCCACGATCTTGGTACTAGAATACGATACCCCGTCCAGATCCAGTAGAGCGGAGTCAGTGGACGCCTGCGCAGCACCTGCCAGTGACTACTAGTATCAAAAGGAAAGCATTGGCGACCACAATAGCAAATTAATAAAGAAATGGAATTTCCAGAAATGCCTGACGTCTTCGTGATCCGCTCGAAAAAAAAAGCGACGAATGGCCTGAGCTGAGGATAAGGGTCGGATCTCAGTTGAGTAGCTTGTTATAATTATGCTCTAACATCGCTGTGGACGGTGTAATACTCTCTTGGTACCAAACGGCGACGTCCAGGTGACACTGAAAAAGCCCTGAGACACAAAGAATCAATCATACAGCCATCTCGAATGAATTTATCCCACCTGAGTCTCCGCAATGCGTCGCCGAGCTTAAATGATAGCGTCATATGAGGTACTTGAGTCCAATACAGGAGAAATGGTCGTTACTAGAGGTTCAGACAGTGCAAGAACAAACCTGTTCAAGTTGCGAGCTTGTTAGAGCTCCGAGCAAACGATCTATCCAGTGCCAGCGGCACGCACCGTGGTGTTCCCTGAGAGCTAACAAGCAATGCCATCTCGACCACAGGTTCAGGACCATCAGAAAATGCGTTCGCGATGACTCGTAGTTGGGCAAGGCCAGTAATATCCCCTGTTTTGATACGACATCAGAGACAGCGAAAAGCGAGGCTTCGTGTGACTCAACGCTCGCCCCAGACTTGAGAGTAGGAGAGTCACCATTCACCAGCTGCGTACATCTTTGTGAACTCGTCATCGTCCTGCTCCGAATCTCCACGTTCTCCCCAGGGCTTTGTTTCAACTCGCCAGGAGAAACCTGGGAATGCAGACCGAGTACAGGATGGGCGGATCATGGTCCGCACAGTGGCCCCGGTAACGTCAAACGACGGTCCTGTCATCGGTGAACAGAAGACCATGCTATCACCGGCAGGACACTCACAGGGCGCACCGAAGGAGAAGCTGTTGGTCATCGTGGTCTGCGCTCGCGCCTCTGCAAGGCCACTGGATGAGTCTGACGCGCGAGGTGGGTTGGGATCGATACACTGGAGGCGGTCTCTGGAATAAGGACGGGCGAGCGATTCTACCCATTCCGAACCCCGCTTTCATCAAGACTCCAGGCGCGCCATCCCGCAAGCCTGTCCCTCTGTAGATGCGCAATCTCTTGGATGGACGTCCAGATGCTAGTAGCATCTGGAGTCAGATCATGCGGACGATATCCGAGTCCCCATGCAGGACTCGTCCTGGCGCCGAGGTCGACACTGCCAGGCTGGTCCGGTGAAGCTTGTGCAACACATGGCCACGTCCCAATTCCGGTCACCAAACTTCTCTGTCGTAGTCGCTTTGGTGGAGGCATCGCGACCGCGTGCACGCGGTCCAAAACCAAATGATCCGCATGGCTCTGCTCGCCACGTCATGATGGGTAGTTCGTTACCACACGCAGCCTCTCCCTATTTGATTGCGCCTCATCTCATGACGACGGGCTTCGAGCGCCAGGTGAATGCGGCCCTGGTGAACCAGCGAGAATCCGCTGATCAACGGGGCATAGATGTATGCCAGCAGAGAGAAGGTTAAGTAGCGTCTTGAGCGCATACATGGTGCCAGGGATTTAACAGTAAAGAACAACAAGATTTCAAGGAAGATGAATGCCACGTTCAGGTACAACCTGGTGATCTACAGAAATGTACAGTGTAAAACATGCATGCACTTCAGTTCTTCAAGGTGCCCTCAGCCACCTTCTTTTTGATAGCATCGACGACGGAAGGATCTGCGAGCGTACTAAGATCGCCAAGTTGGTCACCCTCCCCAGCAACGATTTTGCGCATAATACGACGCATGATCTGAAAAGTAATTGAGTGGTTTCCCGACAACAGCAAGTACGAAACGGCGCACCTTTCCGGAGCGTGTTTTGGGAAGATCGGAAACGATGATGACTTTCTTCGGTGCGGCGAAGGGCCCAATCACTTTGCGAACTTGAAGGACAAGCTCCTTTGAGAGCGCGGCCTCGTCGTTTGGGTCATACGAAAACTCTCTAGATTAGGCTTGATTAGATACGGGCAACGGATAACAGAAGAAAAGAGACACTCGCGGCTTGAGAGTGACGAACGCGTAGACCGCTTGACCCGTCAGTTCATCAGCTGTCCCGATAACTGTCCATATAGTTAGTTGCAGAGAATTACACGGCAATGTCAGGCGCGGACCTGCGGTCTCGGCGACTCCCTTGTGTAGAATAAGTGCCGATTCAATCTCAGCAGTCGAGAGCCGATGCCCAGAAACGTTGATCACATCTATTCTCGTATTTAAACCACTACCAAGCAGAAGCAAGAAACTCACCATCAATACGACCTTTGATCCAAATATAACCATGTTCATCACGTGCAGCGCCATCACCAGTGTAAAAAAAACCAGGGTAAGGCTAATGGCTCAAGGCTTAGAATATGAATAAATTCCTCGACAACAAGCGTACCTTCATATAAGTTTCGAGATATCTGTTGTGGTCGCCCCAGACCGTTCGAGCGATTGACGGCCACGGACGCTTCAGAACAAGGACACCCTCGACGTTATTTCCTACCAGTTCCTATTGGCCAGAAAAATGAACACTAGGTTAACAAATGTCATGCGTTTGACTCGCCTTTCCAGTTATGGGATCGAGAATCACAGGTTCTACACCAAAGAAGGGAACGGTCGCGGACCCGGCTTTGGTCTCGATAGCTCCGGGGAAGGGTGTGATTACAATCGACCCGGTTTCTGTCTGCCAGAAGGTATCGACGATTGCACACTGCTTGCGGCCGACGTGGTCGTTATACCAATGCCATGCCTCTGGGTTGATCGGCTCCCCAACGCTTCCTAGCACGCGCAAGCTGGTGAGATCGTGACCTTCGACGTGGTGCGCGCCGAGCCGACGGAGAAGACGTATGGCCGTAGGAGCGGAGTAAAATTGCGTCAGTTTGTGCTTTTGTACTGTCTCCCAGTAACGGGATGGTGTGGGATATATCGGAGTAGACTCGAACACGGTCGTAGAGACGCCATTGGCGAGCGGACCATAAACGATATAAGAATGCCCCGTGATCCAACCAATGTCAGCCATGCAAGCGAATTTATCATCCGGGTGAAGATCGAAGACGTATTTAACGGTCAAGTCGGCACCAAGCAAGTAT
>JBBPLS010000135.1:36006-55225 GCA_038089895.1 Boletellus ananas | reverse complement strand
CCATCGACTACTGATCTCGTGCGCCAGAGGCACACATGTCAGAGCGGTCCATCAGCCAGCTCCCACTGGAAATTTGGCTGGGCATATTTCGCTACCTCAATGTCCAAGACATCCTTCGAATACGCAGTGTATGTTGTCCCATTCGCGTACTTCTCGACAAGTATGACTAGTTCGCAGGTCTGGGTATCTGAACCAAGTCAGTCGCCGCAGAGATGTATGGACCGACACCTATCACAACGCCAGCTTCGTTCATTCTCCTGGGCCATTCCAGTCACAGTCTGTGCAAGACCTGGAGAGTGCACTCGCCCAGAGTTTCCGTGTAGATCGTCATGTTCGCTCCACCCCCATTGCTACTGCCGAATCAAGTGAACGGCCAACACCCATATTCCGAGAGATTTGGTATCCTGGCAGGGTCCTCAACATTTGTTTGGTCTTTGGCCGGTATCTGTTGATCGCACTTCGTCACGAAGTGCGTTGTTATGACTTGAACCTCGACGGTAACTCGGATGCCACCATAATCCTTCGGCCGACGGGCATAAGAGTGAAGAACTTTCGCTGTGTCTCTTCCATCGACGTCAAGGGGCGCCCATTGGCGTGCGCAGTTGTGACAGAGGCAATGCAGAGCGAAGACCTAGATCGAACATAGGCGTTGACACTTGACAGTATTCAAGACCTCGGACTGACGATCTTCGCTAGGTCGATCTATGCGCTGAATATCGGGGAGTGGTCCAGGATGACACTGGATCTTCTCCATCAGTTCGAATGTCATGGGTTTTATGCCCACTCCATCCACCTCAGTCCTCGTGTAATTGTTGCCCAGGGTGAAAGGAGTATCCATTCTGATTTACATGTAGTCGTCCTTGATGTGCGCACGCGCACAGAGTTCTCGCTCCCCGCAGGTGCAGCGTGGGGCGATGAAGTCGGCCGCCTTTTCATCCTGCCTCACAAGTTTGACACCAACGACGTAGACGGTGCCACGGACGTTACCCAGTGCCATGGTAGGGATTTCGACGCCAACGCACCTCATTCCTGGCCAGGGCTTTTTCTATCGTAGACAACCAAGGGAGCACCAAATTCAGCGCGTTTGCTCTTCCCCATCCAAATCCCGATGTGTGTGTTGCCACTCTCAAATACTCCCACCGCGGCGTCTTCCCCGGCCTTGCGAGCGCCGTCGTACCTCTTCAGGATGCGATCATCGATCCGCTCACGCACAATGTCATCATCACCGCTCGAGTGGAAACACATGCCAACTTCCGCTTTCAATCCGATTGAGACTTTGGAACCCTTCGTCTCGTGTCGTCCGGTGGCAATGCGGTGGGTACGATCGCGCTGGGATTGCACCGTCCGTTCAGCCGAAGTGATCCCGTCCCGTTCGATCACCCTTCCTCCAAGTGTACAGGTTGGGTGCTTTATGTGTGCGGCTAGACCCTCGCTGCCCTCGAGTACCACGTGTGCCGTGATAGCAATAGCGGTGGTGTGCCAGAGACCGAGGTCGTCGAGTGCCCTTCCGTCATTCTACTTCCTGCGGAATGCAGCGTCTTGGATCATGACACGTACTCTGGCCGGGTGTGCTTTCGATGCGAGGACACAGGCGAGTGGATGCAATAACCCGATCCTTCCCCCGGCGAACCGTCCGTCCAGTCCGGGAGCAGGGTCGGTATTTTGGATCTCGTTACGTAATCACTAGACATCATGTAGAGACTCGACGGGGGCCGGGGGCATCGGGGCTGTCTGTCAGTCCTCCAGGTGAATGGGTCGGTGCAAAGGCAAGGTGTAGTGATGTAGTGTGGATAGGCATCACTGCGATCCGACTTTTCGTTCTTCTAACATGCGAACAATCAGGTGTCCTGTAGCGATTCGTCAGATCAGGAAGAACCCGAACAATCCCTCGCCTCACAATCAACAAGTATGACGTTGGTCACGCAGACACATAGGATGCACATTTTGGCCGGTGCACCCTTCCCCTTGTGCTCCATCGGGGTCTCTCGCACTGTCCTTTAGTGTACACCCCCAATTCTAATGCCAAAAAAAAAAAAAAAACTGGCGCACAACTGTGGTGAGACATCCACGGCTTAGGCTACGTCATGCGAGGAACGCCATGCCAGTACTAACAGGCAATACATCGCCCGTCGGTAATGGCAGTACATGAATGGCAAGTGGATGGCCACAGGGAAATTAAAATACCTTGAGAAACGCGACCGCGGCGAGTCATTCAAGCGCAAGAGGTAGAATACGGACACACGTGAGCGGTCGATGTCGGGCGCTGTTGGGCACCTCTCAAGACAGCAACGGTTACCAGCGTCTTCAGAGCTTCCAGGACCACCCGACGAGGCTGCGCAGCGATGAGCCTAGGAACTGCCCTGAGGAGCTGCAGAACACGCTAGAACGGGTTTGCAAACAGGTTGAGCAACGGGCCGAAGAGTGCTGGCCTAGACAGGCTCCAGGTGAGCCAAGCGAACTAGGAGCCAAAGCAGGTATGTCGAGAACGTCAGAGGATGACCAGAAGAACCTGGATAACGCAATGTTAGAGCAAGTTGGAAGATGGAGAGAGCGACAGTTCAAGCAGAGCTTACCTACAGAGGGTCCAGGAAAGCACGCTGGCGGACCGGTTGCGCAGAGCCAAAGTCCAGCACCACCAGGTCCGATGGGCAAGCTGATCAAATTGGGAGAGGTGGTTTGGATTGTGAGGGCAACTACGATGGAAAGAGAGTTGATGAACGAGGGCGCAGTGAACGACAGTCAACCAGAACCGCGTATCAAAACAACTCGAGACCAGAGGGCTAGGTAGATTCCATATGGTTCAGCTTGGGCACAACGGATACGAAGGAGAGCACACAGTCGCTAGCGTCCATTGAAGAGACCGACAGGACAACCAGACCCGCTACGACGTGGAGACCCGAGGAAGGCCCAAGACGAGCTCCAAGGTCAGCGACAGCAGAGCCACCAGATGCAGAGAGCCAAAGGGGCACAAGCACGGCGAGCACGTACCTGGTCCGCCGCCACCTATGCTTACTTTATTCAACCACTTTCGACTGTCCTCCTAAGTCGAGACATCCTGCTGGTGCTCAGAAGAACCCTCGCTCAGCTATGACTACCATCGCTATCGCGCACTCCAAGTCAGGTATGTCAGAGTGGTCTGCCAACCGACTTCCACTCGAGATTTGGCTGGTTGTATTTCGCTACCTTGATGTCCAAGACATCCTCCGAGTACGTGGGGTACGTAGCTCCGTTCATGTGCTTCGTGACCACATACAAGTAGCTCTCAGGTCTCTAGGTATTTGAACCAAGTCAGTTGCCGCAGGGACGTATGGGCCGATGCCTATCACAACGCCACCTTCGTTCATCCTCCTGGTCCGTTCCAATCACAGTCTGCGCAAGACCTGGAGAGCGCACTAGTCCGGAGCTTTCGCGTGGACCGCTATCTTCGCCTCACCCGTGCTGCTACCGGACCAAGCGAGAGGCCGACACCTACCTCTCGAGAGATCTCGTACCCCGGAAGGGCCATTAAAACTTGCTTGGTCTTTGGCCGGTATCTGTTGCTTGCACTTCCTGACGAAGTGCGTTGCTACGACTTGAACATCGACTCTAACTCGGATGGCGCCATAATTTACAGACCAACGGAGGGGAGTCTGGAGTACTTTCACTGTGTTTCTTCCATTGACGCCGAGGGCTGTCCCTTCGCATGTGCAGTCGTGACAGAGAATATACGGAATGGACTCCTAACTCGAACGTAGGTATTGACATTTGACGGCGCTCAGGATTTTTGAATCGGACTGACGGTCTTTACTAGAACAATCTATTTTCTAGATGTCGGGGAACAATCTAGAATATCTCTGGATCCTCTTCATCAGTTCGAAGGACTTTACGTTTGCACTGTCGATCTCGGCCCTCGCGCAATCATTGTTCAAGGTGGAACGGATCTTCCTTTTGATTTGCGTGTGGTCGCCTTCGATGTACATGCACGTACAGAGCTGTTGTTTCCTCCTCTCGATGATGTGATATGGGGGAATGATGAAGTGAGCTTCCTTTTCCATTATGCTTCACAAACCTGACGCCGGCGTCAGCGGCAGTCACTGGTCATGTCCAGCCCAGCCATGAGCATTTCGACGCAAACCATTCTAGCCAGGGTTCTTTTTAATGCAGTCGACAGTGGCAGCACAACGTTCAACGGGTTTACTTTTCCCCATCCGAATTCTGATGCACATTCCATCGCTCTCAGGCACTCCCACCGTGGCACATTCTTCACTATTGTGAACGACATCGTACTTCTTCAGGACACGATTCCTGATCCGCCCACGCATGATGCTCTCATCACCGTCCGAGCGCAACTAGGCACTTCCTTTTCCTTTCAACCCGACTGGGATTTTGGAACTCTTCGTCTTGGAGTGTCGGACGAGGATGTGATGGGCGCGATCACGCTAGAAGCACACCGTCCGTTTAGTCGGGGTGACCTCATTCCGCTCTGTCATCCTTCTTTGAACGGCATGGGTTGGATGTTTTACAGGCGCGACGGGACCCTTGCCGCTCTCGAGTACCGCGTGCGCGACGATGGTAGGGGCGGTGGTGCGCCAGTGACCGAGGTCATCGGGTACCCTTCGGTCTTCCGATCTCCCGAGGCATTCTTAATCTGCGACTATGATCCCTACTCTGGCCGGGTATGCTTTCGATGCAAAGGCACGGACGAGTGGGTGGCTGAACGACCTGATGTCCAACCCGTCAGCAGGTTCTATGTTTTGGATCTTATCGCGTAAGCCACAGAAAGACGATGGAGCGTACCGAGCCGAACTTGGGAGGGACATTGACGCACTGTCCATATGATACCAGGTGTAGTTGTACGTATGGGTGGACGCAAGTGTGGTCAACCTTTTTTTTCCCGGTTCGTGAACAAGGTGTCTCCATGTGACCACAGCTAGGAAGAAACTTGAATCCGAACCCCACTTTTTCATTATGACTAGCGAACGCGTTCGGCACTAGCTCGTGACGGACTGTAATCTTCCTGCGCTGTCCGGGCCTGTTCCATAGGATTTGAGGCGCGGCTCGGACGTTGCGCCGTATGTGCATCTTCCGTCTGGTGTAGCCGTCCTGCTTTCCCCTGGGTCTAGGGACCCGGGCCAACTCCAACACCAAACTTGAATGAGATGGTGTGATCATACCCCCATGACAGTACTTACTATCTAAACCTCCCTGCAGCTGCCTGTTGCACGCACATCGTGCGCATCATTTTTTTTGCAGGTTACTCAAGCAAGAAAAAAAGACAATTAACGTGCCATACAGGCGATGCAGTCAACATTAGGAGGACATACGGAATGACACTCCAAGAAATCTCCCCACGAGATGAACTCACAGCATTCCACACGCACACACGCACATCAAATACCCCATGAGATCAAGGGGCATGTAAAAATGATGACTGTGTGTATCTTAAATGCCCAAAGGAGGGTGAGGCGTAAGGAACCGAGTCCAGAACATTACATGAACATAGGTCTAGTCTCCTATCGAGATAACCAACGACAGGAGAAGGGGGGGGAAAGCAAGGTGAGAGATCGAGGAGCATGCTCCAGGGCGAGATCACCAATATCATTGGTCGATGCGAACCAAGAACGTGCCCAGGATGCCAAGATGGATCGGTGTGCGCTGGATCGACAAGGGACCGACAGAGGAAAAAATCACATAAACCAACCAACGTGCGCACTGGGATCGGATGGTGCGTGCACCACATGAACCCACGTTCATACGAGCTTTACACTAGATTTATCCAGGGATGCTCCGCCACCCGCAGCCGTGCTCCTCGCACGATAGAACGCGAGTGCGTGGTCAACGGCATCCATCAGGGGTTTCATAGCCTGGATCATGTTGTTTAAATGATCCCACGAAGTGGCAAAGGAGAAAAGAAGCACGGATGTAGAGTGGAGGGAGCAATTGGGATTCAAAGAAAAAAAGGAAAAACACTCACGACAACGACCCTGTTCCCTTCTACCCCCTCTAGGACCGCTGCTCTCACGAGTGCGTCAACCTTTTCGTGTGTCTTGCCAAGGTAGCCTGCCATCTTGGCTGCTTTTGCCGACCGTTGAGCGGCGGGGACGGATGGCGCAAGAAGATCGGAAGGTGGCGGATAAATCGACGTCCAGAACTGACGGAGGAATTCGTTGGCAGCCGTCTGACATGTGGTCAGCTGGCGAAAGAGGCCAGGAGGAAACTCGGCTATCGGATATGCCAGTTCAGAAATGGGAAGAGGGACGATTAAGACGATTCATACCCTTTTTCGTTCTGATATCTAGCCGTGCAGCGACGTTTTGCGTCATGGACGACAAAGCCGATTCACCAGATTTTTTCTCCAATTTGAGCTGGCAATGTTCCGTTGAAGATCGGTCGTACACACACTTGCGAGTGAAAACTCACTTGATTGAACCTGCCCTCCCATCCGTTTACGCCGTTCAGGACCTCTTGAAGCGCACTCCGTACATCAGCGACATCTCTCGAGTCCTCTGCTTCGCTACGCGTGGCTCCTGCCCTGCCCAATTGCCCCTCGAAATACCGCTGGCGATCTTGCATTTCTAGGAGAATACCAGGAGATGACTCGTGATCTTGGAGGTCACCATATTCAATTTCGGAATAGGGGTTCTGTACGCATCCGAGTGAGTGTTGGAGTGAGTGTTGAACGGAATGACAGAAAATTGCTTTACATCTCTATCTCTGCCATCTATTCGGCGTCGCTTGGTACGTGACGTATCTCCCCTGATATAGGAGAACTGAGGGACGCGAGCGACGAAACACATAAGACTTACAATGCAGAATTCAGTAATCTTTCCGAGTGCTCGTTGAATTTGCGAATGAGCGGGAGTGCGCCACGTTGACGGCCAGCCTGCATGGTAACGTCTTTTTCGTTTCCCGTCTGCACATTGGGTGTTTAATATTCTTAGCACCGCCACCAGCAAAATACCCTGACTTGCCTCCCCGTGATCCTCGAGTGTGGCACCAAGATTGATGTATAAATCTGATACCTCATCTCTCGGTTGTCGAGGCTCCAGTTCTGGTGCCAACCGAACACGATTATCCCTCAGTTGTAACGTAATGGTGATGATACGAACCATCATCGTCCTTTTGGAGGTACTGGTCGAATATCGGATCCTCCTTAACGACATGTTGTGCCGCTGCGGAACGTATAGAAGCTCGATGGGCGTTGAATAGCTTGCTCTGAAAGTAGCGCTTCCAAAAGTCCGCTTCTGAGAGCTAGTCGCAAGGTGTCAGCACTTTACGCGAACGTGCGCGAGGGCCAAAAGGGATCACCTTGTTGGGTACATTATCATTGTATGCTCTGGCCACCACTGGAAATTCCTCGAATATGTCGTGCACTAGCTGGGGCGTGATGACAATCTTGATTTCACCGCCTTCTACCGTTTGGGGGCGAGGATCTACGAGCTGACCCGGACGACCGCGTTTCTGGTTTTCTGTCGCCGCTTCTGCGAGCAAGAGGTGCTACGCGCGCATTATCAAAGAACGCGCCACGTCAATACAACAGAAAGACAAGATAAAAAGCTCACCTCTCTCCCTTCCCAGAACTCCGCCTCGGTGATCTGGCCACCCATCACGAGTTCCTTGTGCAACCCCAATAGCTCTGCGTTCGCCAGCAGCACCCGCTTTCTCAACCTGAATTCCGTTGCTGCGTCCTGTCCCGACAACATTGGCGTTCTCCCATCGCTCACGACAGAGGTGGCACGCGACGTCGAGGCTCTCGAAGCGGGAAGCGCGGCAGACATGGCGGCTTTCAAAGGGGTCGACGTCGTAGCGGCCATCACGGGCCCTTTGAGCGTCTGCGCTGGCGTGGCGGCGGCGACGGCAGGGGTGGCCCCCGCGCTCGTTGCGCCAACCAAGAGGCCACTGCTGCGATTTCGGCTGATGATGTTGGTCAACTCCGTCTTGAACGTCTCCCGCTCCGAATATGCCACGTCCTGCGGCGTGGCCGTGAACGTGAAGTTGTGGCCCACATCGTCGCTGACGAGGCCGAGTTTCAGTCGGACCTGCGCGGCGCCTTCTTTGCTGCAAAAGAGCGCTGTGCGTGTGCGTTGGGTGGTGTGGACGTGAGCGTTGAGTGGGCGCGCGCGCGGAGGGGCTCACAGGAAGCGTCTTGGTGTGGTACGCGTACCGAGGGCGCCTTTTTACCGTCCTGGGTCCATTGGAGATGGCCGTCAGTGAGGTCGAGAGTGCCGGGTAGTTTCTTGTAGGACGCTTTGGCGGTACAAACGACGGATGGCATTCGGGTTCTATCGAGAGGCAACCTCCGCTTTAGTATCCCACAGCTCGACCTCCGCGACCACGACCACCGCTCCTCATCGATGGCCGCGACAAAGAGACAGCTCGTCGTGTTCGACTTTGACTGGCCAGTCGCCATCCCGCAGACAGAAAAACGCGAGATGACACCTCTACTAGGTCCATGGCAGACCAAGACACGGATCGATGGGTGCTAGAAGTCCTCGCACCCGACATTCGCAGAAAACTGAGAGACCGCCAGCGAGAGCCGGGCAATGTGCTACAATGGACGGACCTCGTGTGAGATCAGGCATCCCTCCCCATCCTGTCTCGTTCCAGATCATCCTGATTGACACCGTTCTCGCAGAGCCGAATCTCTACACGAGCTCTCCGAGGAAAAACGTGGAATAACGAGAGAGGACATCGAAAACGCCCTCCGCCAGACCCCTTTCGTGAGTGCTCCCAAACCGATCCACCGTTTTCCTCACCCGATCGTCCTCCAGCACCCCGCCATGAAACGCGGCATCCAGCGACTCAAGAAACCCGACAGTCTCGATACCACCATCTTCATTCTCTCCAACGCAAACGCATTTTACATCAATACCATCCTCCAGGTGAGCGCCCGGTCAGATCCGATCCGCCCATCGATTGACGCGACGTCCACGCCCAGCATCAAGGCATCCGCGACCTCTTTGACACCATCATCACCAACCCAGCCGACTTTTCGGCCCCGGACAACCCCCACCGGCTCGTCCTCCGTCGACGCGTCGGCCCCAACGACCCACCCCACCGTTGCACCGTCGGCTGCGACGACAACATGTGCAAAGGTGCGTCCCCCCCACCCCTCTTGTCCCCGTGCGCTCCCCCCCACCCCCGCGCGACGCGCCAGGCCAGGAACTCGCGCGCTACCTCGACGCCCATCGTCGATCCGGGATCGAATACGACCGCGTCGTCTACGTCGGCGACGGCGCCAACGACTTTTGCGCCGTCTTGCGTCTGAGGAGGTGCGTTCCCCCTCTCTCTGCCCCGCCCCTCGGTCCTCACGAGTCCCGCCGACGCGCTCAGCCAAGACTTCGTCCTCTGTCGTCGCTTTCGCGGCCTCGAACGCAGGATTGCAGACGAGCGCGCCAAGGGGCCGGCATCGCGCCTGCGATGCACGGTCGCGTACTGGTCCGGCGCGTGGGAGGTCGAGGAAAAGTTTGTCGGGTACGCCCAGCTGTCGTCCCTGCCTTGATCCCCGTCGGACCGTTGTGGACGGATGAAATATGGTCTGGTCGGATCGGTGATATATATCCACATAGACTTCCTTTTGTTCCCCCCCCCCCTCCGGCCCACGATGTGTGACCCGGAGCGAACGCGCGCTTGGCGTCCCCGTGAATGATCCTTGTTGGCTCGGCACGAGGAAGAAGAAATTGCAGACACTGCTCCGAGTCCCCCATTCTGACACGCACTCGTCTTCCAGTCAAATCTAGACTATAATCATGACGTGCTTGGGCCCACTGCGATACATAGGAACTGCTCGATTTTGAAGAGATGAAAGGGCAAAATTATTTGAGATGCCTTCGTCCTCTATGTTCGTACCCCCCCCCCAAGAAATAAACGAAAAGAAAGAGAAAAAAGTGGATGCGTGGTGGTGATCGTCATTGTAATTGGTCATTGCACATGCATCACTTGATTCGGTAAGAAGAGGAAAAGTGAGATTTGAGTGAGGGGGGGAACACAAAGAATCGTATATAAGGCGAGGTTAGAGTGCGGTCAAAGCCGGGGACCACGGGGAGGAGACGAAGAGCGGACGAGGTAACGCACGCACGCACAAGAACGAGGTAAAGACAACCAACGGATATCATCGAGAAGATAAGACACCACATACCTCTCCCACACACGAACGAAAAAAAAAGGGATCAAGTGATTCGGACGTCATCACCTCGACCAAATGTCCATCCCGCTAATCCGTCTCGCTTCCTTGGCACTCAACCCCCCTTGTCCTTGTCCATGCCCTCCTTCGGCACCAGCTCCTGCAAACGGATTGCGTCCTTGTGCGCCAGCCACGCTTGGCCCGTAAAACGATGGAGCCCCTTGCGCACCACCGCCTGCGGGCACCGCGACGTTGACGCCGCCTTGCGTCCGCACAGGTCCAACCACCCCGCCCGTCGGCGCCCCATACGACTGGAACTGATCCGGCTGCAGCGGCACGTACAGCGTCCCAATGTCCGTCCGTTGTCCGATCGCGTCAAACGGCGGGTTCGACGCCTGCTGCTGTTGCGCATACGTCCCTTGGTACCGCGTCCCCGCACCACCACTTCCGCCGCCGGCACCAGGACCACCCGTACCGGGGCCGCCGCCCGTGCCACCACCCCCACTTCCACCGGCACCACCTCCACCACTCAACCCGGCCGCGTACGTCTGTGCGGGACTCGTCACCATCGCCGACGGATTGTACCCCGTACTCGGCCCAGCATCCCCCCGCGCAGCCGACCGCACGTTTGACATGACCGCCTCTCGTCGGCTATCATCATCCACGATGATCGTTGGCTGATACGAATGCGAGAGCTTCGAGGGCGGCGCTTGGTACCGTCCCGTGCCACCCCCTGCCCCTCCGCCTCCGCCACCGGAAGCGGAAGACCACGCACCGAGACCGCCCGCAGCGGCGAGCTCCGCCTGCTGTTGCAAAAACTCGAGTTGCGGGTACGGCTGTGCAGCAGATGGCTTCCCCGCCTGTCGCCGTTCCCACTCTCGCATCGCATCATCCCGGTTTAGCACCGGTGTCAGCGCGTTCCGTCCCCCAATCACGTCCTGGTTCATGTGCTGCAACCGTGCCAACGCGGGCGGGATCACGTCGCTGTGGTTGATCGTGTTGGCACGTATGCGGGCATGGGCGTGCGTGTGCGATGTGTTTGGGTAATACCCGGATGCGGTGGTCGCGCCCGCAGATGGGTTGGGATTCAACAAGCCGGGTACGTTCAAGCTCTGTGCGCCCGTTGGATAGGCAGCGTTTCCGCTTCCTATACCCATCTGGCCTGCCATTTGTGCGTTCGCATTTGGTTGGGATCCAAACGCATGCTGTGCCGGTTGGGGTGGAGGTGGAGGCGGCGGGGCCGGTTGGGCCTGGTAAGTGGACGGTGCGCCATCTGCTGCAGCTTGATACGTGGCGCCTGCGGACTGTTGCTGTTGCTGTTGTGAGCCTTGTGTCTGCTGCTGCCCTGCAGGTCCTTGTTGACCCGATATGTATGGATTACGAAAGACATTGTTGGCGGCCTGTGACGCCGCTTGTGCCTGCGCCGTGTACGCCTGGTGCTGAGCAAGGTGTTGATTGTACGACGCAGCGTCTTGATATGCCCTGGTGCCTTTGGGCTGTGAGGGTACAAGGCCGCCATACGGTCGCTTGGGATCAGCCGGAGAACCAGACGATGACGATATCTGAGGGGTATGTCCATTTGGCTAATGAAAAAGGCGGTCAGATGATGTCCCAAGTTGGACGCGGAACGTGCCAAAGAGAATACGACTTACTTGGAACGGTTTCGTGAACTTTTCGCCGGTGATGAACGGGTGCATTCTCGCCTGTTGCGGGGACCATCGTTCGATCGGATTCAGGTTGAGTAAACCCTGACAGAAATCGATAAATGACGCGCGATTGTTGAGTTCTACCGCGCAGGGTCAGATTCCCACGGATATGAGCAATTACGCGATGGTGGAGACACAAGCTCCCCGCAGCACGCCGCGCGCAGCAGAGAGCACCAATGGCATCACGAAAAAAAGTGACGATGACGAGCCGTACCTTTTTCCACCTCATGGCCCTGCCGTGTGGTCGATTTGAACGTCGGCATGGGGGCAGTATTGACAATCTCTGGCAGCGTCGTCGCCTTAAAGTATTGCTTCCCGGGCTGTTCGTTCGCGTTGTGTTCTCGCGAATATTGTTCGAGTGTTTTCAGTCGGTACTTTTTTTGACCAAACACGTCCACGTAGGAATCGAAGAACTGTTTCGTTTGCTTCCCCATGTCCAGCATGTACGTAGGAGGCATCCTACGTCCAAAATGACATCAGCAGCCCGCCAGCTCGGCACGCGTCGAGCCCGCGGAGAACGGGCGCAAGGGCATAGCCAAATACAAGCTGTACGCACCCAAGCATCTCGACTATCCGGGTAATCTGATTGTACTCGCTCGTCCCCGGGAACAGCGGCAGCCCCAAGAAGAGCTCCACCGCAATACAGCCCAGAGACCACATGTCGATGGAGGAAGTGTAGGGAATGCCGAGTATGACCTCGGGTGATCGATAGAATCTTGACTGGATATACGTGTACACTGTCTGTCGCTCATGACATGCGGAGCCAAAGTCGATCACCTTGATTTGGGGTGATTGAAGCCTGAGTAGACTAAGCGGGAGAGCAACGAGTAAGGGACAAGACGTACGACTTCAAGAGTATGTTTTCAGGTTTGAGATCGCAGTGGATCAACCGTGCATCCTTGAGCACGGTGAGAGCGTCCAGTAGTTGAGCGGTGAACACCTTGACGAGTTGCGTGCTCAGACCTTGGAATTGGTTTTGTTTGATGAGTTCGTACAGGTTTGAAGAAAGGAGTTCGAAAACGAGACAAAGGTGGTTGCGATGGATGAACGAGTCCCGTAATCGCAAAATGTGATGTTCGTCCCCCGGATCACACTGGTTGTTGAGCTGGAAGGGGGCTGAGCGACCGCTCCGCAGACGGACATGGGACGCGCGTACCAGCTCGAGAATCGTCACCTCCATCATACTTTGATTAAAGTACGCTGGCTTGTTCTTGACGACCTTGACGGCAACGATCTCGTTGGTCTTCATGTTCTGGCACTTGACGACCTGCCCAAACGTTCCCTGCCCGAGGATGTCGAGAATGAGGTAACGACTGTCGCAAAAGATCAAGGGATGCAGGCAAGAGTGCGAGGGTGACGTACTTGTGGCCGTCCTCGTTCCCTAGCCAGTCGTTCACGTAGAGAATGTAATCATAATCCTCATTGTCGTAGCCGTCGTTGTGCGCTGGTTTGCTTGGCTTTGTGAGAACGCGCCGTGGATTGTGTGTGGATTCATATCGGAACTGGGGATTGCAAATATGATACGTGTCCACGATGTGTGTTGTCAGCTGCCGTAGAGGCTGCATAAAAGAAACGGCGGCCGCATCAGCACGATGCAGCGGGCGTTGAAATGGGGTACATACCGACAATACAACGCCGTTCGAGTCTACCCGTCTCCCGGTCGGATGGTTATTTACGTAAGGTCGAAGGTCGCGACTGTCGCGAACTCTCCGAAAGCCGGAGGCTCGACGGCGGTGTTGTGGGGCGGGATCCACGAGCATGGGTTGCTCCTGAGAATAATACTGATTCCCGGGACTCTGGGAATGCGCAAACGAGAGGGGCGTGCTAGGAGACGAGGTGGAATTTTTGACGGGTACCTGAGCGGAGAGAAGGGAGGGATTTTGATGTGATGGAGGTTGCGGACTGGAGGAATCCATCGCATAGCCGGCATAGGCGGCTTGGGCGGCGCTCTGGGGAGAAAAGGGTGTGGTTATGGGAGGGGTGGGCGCATCCGGCTTGGTCTGGGAGTGGGCACGCGTGTGGGAAGGATAGTTGGGGGGGTTTCCTCTCTGCGCATCCGAGGACGATCCATAGAGATAGGAAGGGGTGGTCGTGGGAGAGTATTGGGCCTGTTGCTGATAGACATCGAGGAGGGCGTTGCTGGCACGCATGGGCGATCGACCCGAGCGGGAGGCAGGATCGTGCTGTGTGTGTGTGCGCTTGGGGAGATTCCCGGCAGAGCCATTGTAATACATGTCCGAATAGGACTCGGGAGCGGTGGGCGAGACGGCGCTGGAAGAGGCGGGGCCAGAGGAGAGCTGATTGGATGGATGGAATGGGACGCCGGAGGGGTAGAGCGAGCCTTGTGGTTGCTGTGACGAAGGGATGTGCCTGGTGGAGGGGGGCTGGGTGTCGACGTTGAACGCGCCCTCGAGATCATCTGGGTGATGGTGGCGACGGACACGGGATGCGCCGGCCACGGATGCGCTTGCGCCCAGGGAGGCGCTGCGAGAGAGCTGGTTGAGAGCGCCGGAGAGATAGGAGGACGGGGAGAGGGACTGCGGGTCCTGATCGAGGAGATGCGACAGGCGGGGCTGCCTGGACGAGCCGGGGGAGTGGTGGGCCTGCTGGAGACGCTGCTGGGAGGTGGCGAGGGACTGCGGGGGGGGGGGGGGAGGGGGCGGGACGGGGTAGAGGTAGGACGCCCGCGCGGCGGCCTGGGCAGCCTGTGCGGAGGACGAGAGGGGCTCGAGGTGGGCCTGTGTCTGCCAGCGGGGGAGATCAAAGTCGTCGTTTGGGTTGGACATGTAGGCGAGCTCTGGTTCGGACATGCTCAGAGACGCGCGAGGTGGTGGCAGGAGAAAGCAACGGAGGTGGACGTCGTCCGCCTCGACGACAAAACGATTCAGGGTCGGTTCAGGCAGGGTACGAGTATAAAAGCGATCGCCCGGAACCGACACAGCTAACGACCCTCGCAGCGCTCCAGCTCGTCCGCGATGCCCCGCTCAGCGTCCAGCAGGAGCCGTGTGCCCTGCAGCGCACCCGCAATGTCCACCGACAGAAACACGGGCCTGCCGACCCGTCTCGCTGCCAGACTCAGCCCACCGACATGACCCGCAGCAAGTGGACCCACCCAGCCGCTGTGCCATCGAGTACGCCACGTCCGACCCCGTCGTCCGATACAGCATCGTCGCCCCCCCGCCCTGCTGCAGACTCCCTCAGCGCCGGGCCAGACGCGACCGCACCATCAGCACTCACCGCGGGCGGCATCGCACACGCCCAGTCCTTGCAGAGACACCCCGACCGCGCTGCGTCCCCGACCGTCTCTGGCGTCTCTGCGGTGACGCCGACCCAGACCATGTACGAGTCGGCGAGACGGGTGACGTGCACCGCGAGCGCAGGCAGCGTCGGCTCCGCAGGCGCGATGTGTCTCGTTCGCACTTGGATCATGGTCGCCTGAGTTAACCCACGTGACATTCGTACCCGCGCGAAACTCAACTTGCACTCGAGCCATGTCCGTGCAGTCGACCCATCCCGTGGGCACCGACGGCCTCGTGCGCTGCATGCACGGCGAGCAGGCGGACAGGTGCACCAGCCAGTCCGCAAGAAACCCCGGTCGGTACGTCGTGTCGTGGCCCACCCCCACCGCGCTGCTCATGGTGTCCGACAGCGATTACTACCGATGCAGCCGACCCCAGGGCGAGCGGTGCAGGTTTTGGTGTCAGTCCTGCTCTCTCTCCCATCCCCGCTTCTCCATGCTCACCACACACCCCACCACTACCAGACTGGGCAGACGATCCCCTGTTTCGTACGCCCTTCATTTCCTTCCCGTATGGCAATTCCCCATCCATCCAGCAGAACGGCGTCCAGCACCACCTAGCCAGCACGCGAACGGCCTCTGCACACCTCGTGCCAGTCCGACCCAGCCGACCCCTACGAAAAGAGGCCGTGCAGAAAACGCCGTGCAAAGCCCCTCTGCAAGCGCATCCAACAAAAAGGCACGTCTCGAGGCCATCGAAGCCGGCTTGCAAGCTCGCGTCCAAGATCAAGCACCTTCTTCGCGCGTCCAGCCTTCGCCCTCTGACCAAGCCGACGCACTTCCATTCACAGGAGGCATAGACCAGAGCCAGACCGCGTCGGACGTGGGACAGGTCGAGTCTCCCCCTGCACGCTACAGTTTCCTCGGCCTACCGCCCACCCAAGAGTCCGAGCCTGGCGCGGACCCGTCCACGCCCAGAAGACGACCCGGGTCCTTTACGGACGGAAGACCGGCGCTGTATGGCCTCCGCGCTGAGCCCTCTTCCCCTACATTACCGACGCCGCCCCAGTCCATGAGACCGCACGCGAACCGAGCCGACCCGTTTGGATGCGGGGCAAGCGGCAGCGGGGCGTCGAGACCCGAGCCCGTCACCCCGACACGATTCAAGGGCAAGGAACGAGCGCACCCCGAATGGGATCACCTCGTCGCTATCGGAGAGGTCTGTTCCCCCCCCCCCCCCGGGCTGCACGCGCACCGCTGACCCACGACGCGTTGCCTCGTCAGGAAAATCCCTTTGGCGAATCGTCGTCATCGTCATCGTCTTTCCAGTCCAGGTTGGAGCAACACAGCCCCCAGCGTGCCTCGACCGATCGTCCAGACCTACAATCCATGTCCACGACCGGCGAGCGCATCGCCAGCAACATCGCCGGGATGCGAAACACGGTGGACCAGCTCCGCGCGTTTGCTGACGCCTTTGACCAGCTCGACGCTGCCAAGTATGTCGAGCGCCTCGAACGTCAAAAGAGGGCACTCGAAATCAAGGACGAAGCCAAGAAGAAGCACATCGCGGCGCTGACTGCCGAACGCGATCAGCTCAAGGACAAGGTTGGCTGGTACGTGTCCCGTGGCCGTTCTATCGTTTTCACCAGTGCCCGACCTCGGACGTCCAGGTTGGAAGAACGTTGCCGTGAACGGGATAGAGTGATTGCTTCGCTTAGACGAGTCTGATTATATTGGCATTTTTGGGGGGCATTTCTTGCTATGGTTCCACGAGATGATTGGATCTTTTTTTTTTCTCTCTTGGTGCCGATTTAGTCCGTTTTTTGGGGCTTCTTGCAAATGTCCGCTGTATCTCTAGCCATAAATGTATATTATTGTGTATATGCTCGCGACCAAGGGGAGGTTCGATCGCGAACGGGAGGAGCTTCTAGATACTGATGGCAATGGAAGCCGTTACATCGTGATCATTAATGGATGCGAAGGAGGGAACAGCTTTTAGCGAGTCTAGATCGAGGCGGAGCCAAGGACCCACAGTTGATTGATCTCGCGCTCTATGAATCACGGTTTCGACACGCGGCGCCAACGTGTCGCTCATCTCCACCTTGCACCTTCTTCCAGCCCCTCATCTCCCCCCCCCCCCCCCCCCCCCCCCCCCCCCCCCCTTCTGTTCCGCACGACAAATAAATGGGTTTGGAGCATGGACGCCTAGCGCGTAGATATACTCGACGTGATTGGCAAACCAGGGATCACCCGGCCCGTGATCCTACCACGTTGAGCATGAACGACGACGTGTGCGCGCGCTGCAAAGTGCTCGGTCGTCCATCCCAGCGTACGCCGCCACGGGCGCGGACGGAACAAGGCCAGAAGGCATAGAGAGAGGCAAGGGGTGGGTTCAGAGAGGTGCGTGCCCGTTTCGAATCCCCAACAGGCAGCCTATTCAATGGACCGTTTCGGTCGTTGGACCTGTTTCACTTTTTATTATTATTGTTTCTGTTTCATCGTTCATTTCGGGCGCGTGTACGTACCGGGCGTGCTTGTGTCGCCGGCGCTGCAAGTGAGGAGAGGCATACGCTGAGGCCCTGTGACGCCTTCGGGATGTCCGGCCCGCACGACCATATGTACCGTGCAACGACGTATGCATTCGAGTTCATTTCCGGAGAGCAGGGGACTAAGGGAGCCAAGGGAGGGAGAGGGCCACCGTTGGCACCGTCAGGGATCACAACGGCATGCGCTCGTGGATTGAAATGTCGACATCAGTCCCTGCAGAGGCGTCTGATGCCGGCAAATGGCGACGAGCGTCGAGTTTTGGTCCGATTTCAAAAGGACTGCTGTCAGCCGGGATCGCGCTCACAGATGAGGAAAACACGAACCTGGCGTCATCTTCCTTTCGAGTGACCCGTCGAACGGGGATCTCCGTCGTGGTCGCCTAGTGTGCGTCGTATTCCGACGAGGTGGGTACACACGAGCCATGGTGGCACAAACGTGATGATCGACGATCCATGTAGCGAGGAGGACGCGACGGAGACTCTCGTGGATAGTCCCGGGTGACGCACAGAGACTCGGGACGGTTATGGGAGAGACCCTGAAGCCTGACCTAACGGAACGTGCCACGGTTTGACCCGGTGGCACGCATGGCCCGACCGGCCCTCTCTCTCCGCCAGTCCGCCCTCGTCCTCGCCGTGCTGGTTGGATAATAACGAAGCGGGTTTGGCTGCCGACACGTACCTCCGAGGCGACCTCGTCATGAACCGTTCATCCGCCTGTTCGCCTTGCCACCCTCATCCACTGTCTCCCCCGCTCGCGTCGTTCGTTCGATGGTGCGCTTTTCGGCCCTGAATTCGAAGACGAGTACGTACCATCCATCTCCGAAGACGCAGCTCCGTTCAGCGGGCCGGAGAGCACTAGTGAATGGCCAGGATCAGGATCAAGATCAGGTCGCTCCAAGGACTGGTTCGAGAGAGAACCCTTGGCGCGCACAAGCCGCCCGGGTTCGACTCGCCTACCAAATCTCGACACCCCCCCGCTGGGTGAATGCCAAGTTGAGCACTGGCACGTGTTTACCTAGACCCGGTGACCGGGTACTCCTGCTCGTCGGGGTCGGGCCCCGAGGGCAACGGCGAGCATGCGGGTCAGCGCCGAGATGACTAACCCACAGAAATGGATCCAGGGGCCAACGTCGACCCTCCGCCTGTCAGCAGGGTGTCGGCCGAGAGGACGCGTCGTCATCAACGCTGCCTCGCCCGCGCTCGAGCGTGTCGGACGAGCCCACGACGGCCGTCGTGCATCGTTTTCCGTTCGTACCGCAGCCCGAGTGCCTTGCGGCGGATAAACCGTCCAACCGCGCAGCAACGGAGACTCGAACGCAAGGGGGGAGAGGACGGACCCCCGTTGGCATTGCAGCCACAATCCCAGTAGATCCGCTGTCGGGCGAAGACGACGACCGAGGTGCGTGTGCGTGTTCGGTGTGCACGTGCACGCTCATGCGCGCATCCCCGCCACTGGCAACAAGCAGCGTTATGTACGTCCCTTGTCTTCCGAGGACGCACGCACGGCCGCCAGCCCGTGGGGGGGGGGGGGGGGGGGTGGGGGGGGGGGGGGGGGGGGGGGGGGACGCGCGGGGGCCCCCGTCCCCCAACAAAAAGAGCCCAAGCCACAACCAATTGCCCCCCCCGG
>JBBPLS010000135.1:0-35996 GCA_038089895.1 Boletellus ananas | reverse complement strand
CCTGCGAAGAGAGCCAGGCATGTTTCGCCCCTCCTCCCCCGGGGGGCGGCGCCCGCGGCCCGCCCGCGGGGGGGGGGGGGGGGGGGGCTTGGTCGGGGGGTCGACTCACCGGTGCACACGAGCGGACCTCACTCCCCCAATCAGAAGAGCCCAAGTCAGCAACACATGGCATCGCCTGCCGATCCCTGGTTACGGCCCTCTTGGAATGCGATTCGGACGTGGTCTTGGTACCTCGTCGCGTCCCTGTGGTCGTTTGCGTCGTGCTGTTCGCTCCGTTGCATTCCCCGACTTCCTTTTCAAGTTCGCCGAGGGCGGGAAGGGGGGGTTGCCATCGAAGCACCCGGTGCTATGCCGGATGTGGTCAAGGTGAGCAGAGCGTGCTAGAAAACAAGAGTCAAATGAAATAGGGGCGGAACGTGGGTCGCATGCGCCGCCAGGCACGGTCGACCGGCCCTGCACGCCGTCCGGCGCCCCCGCCGGGTGGAACATGCCGGCCAACGGGCCCCGGGTCGCGTCGGGGGGGTGTCACACGCGCATGCTTGGCTCGCGGGCCTGTGGCGCGCTACCGCGTCTCTGTGCATTCAGGCGAGCGCGGCGTCGTCATCGGCTTCGATCGACCGGGCGCGATGGTACAGCACACAACCCCCCCCCAAGATATCTAGGGCGGCCCCAAACAATTGCCCTCGACTTCTCCCGAGAGGGTGAGCCTGCTTTTCAGGCCGTGGTGAAAATAATAACAACAAAAGTGACGAGTCTCGGAATCCTTGGGTGCGCCAAGGTGAGATCCGACGGTGATGCCTGCCTCCCCCTCCTTCAGGTTGCCCGCCGTCGTTTGCACCTATCGCGCGTCCAGGCCGGGTGTGCGCCGTATTTTATGCATGTCGGACGCGTGCAACGAGAATAATAACCGTAATATCATTCGAGGGAATTTTGCCGATCGTCGGTGGGCGTGCTTTGTGCACCCGAACCGCGGTGGTTCTTGAGCGTCCATCGTGAGTGTCCTGGCGGGGGTCAGATCTGAAAGGATGGGGGAACGGGGAAGACCGTCAACCAGAGTTTCCAAGATGACACCGCCCGTTTGGACGGGCGCGACAGAGGCTGGGCCACGGTGCTCGTTGTCGTCCCACCGTAAAGTAACCTCTTTCCCCCCCCCCCCACCGTTCTTTTGTCGGACATGAACTCATTGGGAGTGTCTCGCACCGGCATGCGCGCGTCGAGATTGCCTGGGTATATGCGTGACGAAGAGTCCCCCGACGAGTCACCAGTGACAAGATTCAGTTGAGAATGTAGAACAAAAACAAACGACGGTCGAGAGGGGGGTGACACGGTGGTGGAGGGCTCGTGTTTGCAAAACGCCGCAGCTCACGGCGTGTTCGCCACCAATCGCGATTCGAGCGCACGAGCGGGTCGTGCTTGGGCATGGGGGTACGAGGGGGGGAGGCGACCAGCCTGACGATGGGTTACGGGGCGAAGGGCCTAGGCCCTCGACCAGGAATGTGTACAGCGTCGGCTCGTCCGCGGACCGTCACGGTCTCGATGCAGGGCTGTGGATGCATGTTCTCAGGACGTACCGTACCTCGCACACGACGTGCATTGAACGGGCGGGAGACAAGGTCGCCTGCCGCTGTCACCGCCCTCTCTCCCCCTGCCCTGCATGCACATATCTCGTGTCGCCCGATAAGAAAAAGGTTTTAAGGACGGAGACACAGCCTCGCCCTTGTATATCGTCGCGGCGATCGCCAGGGAAATCTGGGAAAAGAAGAGATATGAACATACATAAAAATAAAGAGAGTGAGTGAGAATCGACGGTCGCGATGGGCTACACCGCGGCATGCATGCGACACCCCAAGTCCATGCGTACTCGTCCGATATTGGGGGATGGGACCTGGCCGCGCCGACTCACCCGCTTGGGGTGCGCACACGCCACCCACTCCCAATGGTAGGAGCAACAGAGCCCGACGGGGGCATTGTGGGCATCAACCGAGTCAACACCGCGACATGCCGCCAAGTCAGCGCACACGCGCACAATCGCGACACGCACCCCCTTTGAGCACGCCTGCAACCGAGTCAGCGGCGCGACACGATCACACGGACTTGCTGTGAAACGCGCCTGTCGAGCCTCGCCGCCTCGCCCTCCAACCGACGACTTCACGTTCAAAGGCGCAGACGGCCGCACATCACATAACAGAAGCCGATTCGGTTCGATAATTCGGAAAAACAGGATGAGAAAACCGCGAGTGTAACCTTTTGCATTCGACACGTTACCTCGGTCTCTTGTTTCCAAAAGGCACTACACAAAATCTCCGAGGCCTCCCCCCCTAAAACGTATGACGACAACAAGCGCATGTGCCCATCCAGATCGTCGTGTGGTTCAGACGAGGTCACCCGACCACTATCGCCGCACATAACCTCGTTCGCCGCACCCCATGCGGTGCGGTGCGACAAGGTTGATAACACTTGCTTAAAATAGCCCTTGGGATCGCACAAGAGAGCAAGGAAACAACACAACTTTGCAGCATCACTCACGAAACGCGAGTGGACACGTGCTGACAAACGTACGGTGAGTCCACGAACGCCGCCACCCGGATTCCCCCGACGATCCATCGCGAACGTATCGTGGTGCACCGCGCCACCAGCGCACGCGCACCTGGCATAATTGTATCCATGGACGACGAGACCAACGAGGGGAAGAAAGCGGGGTGGGAGGGAGGGAGCGGGGGGATAAGCCCACAAGCCCCCCCTCCGAACTCGGCCCGACGCACCTTCCTTTCCTGGCACGGGTCAGCGCTGCCAACCTCGAATCGAGCTCGAGCGCACACATGCTGGCCATCTCGGGGGTTTCGCCGTCGTGCTATCGATACGATCGTATCCTTTGTTTTTTTTTTTTGGGGGGGGGGAAAGCCCATCTGTCATTGTCGTCCGTTTTCGGCGCCGCACCATCTGTTCCCCCCTTTCCCCTGTGGCGCGCGCCCAAACCGATCGTGTTCGACGTTTGCCTCGGTCCACAATTTCCATACCGACCGAGCGCCACCGCGCTCAATCGACCGATTTGTCACGGCGCAGGTGGCGGCCCGTCGAACGGGGCTGTGGAGGCTGCAAGGGGACCAAGACGGCGTCGCCACGTCCAGGATCGCCGGATCGGTCCCCAAGTGGGCCTTCCTGGCACGCACACGCAGCGCGGCGATGCCCGCCCGCACGCGACCCCACGTATCGCACATTCCCCCTCCGGGAATCCCCGGGGCGCGCACGGACGCATGGTGCAGATAGAAGGGGCAAGCGAGCAGCGAGAACCTCGACGCGGCCGTCCCCTGGATGCCAACGGCACACGAGCGCGATTTTGGCGCACTAGGAACGCGCTCGACCCAGACGGACGGCAACATGACGTGGGTCCATCGAGTGACATTGGCTAGGAACCAGAACACCGAGCGCCCGTCACGTCTCGCCGCTCCACCTGTCTGTTTGGAACATAAAACGAGATAAATGACACAGACCTTGATTCAAGCAAATGAAACAGGATCTTCCCGTTATCGCGGGGACTCCGCCCCGGCACCTGGACCGTGCACCGGAGAATTGGATATGGGGCATCCTATATGGATCCATCCGGGATTTCACCCCAAACCGGCCAAACTCGGCCGATAAGCTATCAGTCCGGGCACCTTTCTTTTCGTTCCAGGTGATCTCGAGTCGCCCGTCCCCAAACGAGAATGGGAGACGGGAAATAAAACGATAGCGACACATCCAAAGAGCCCGGCGGGGTTTCTTGAACGGGAGCCTTCTCTTCGGAACATCAGAAAAGAAGAAAAGACGAGATGGGTAAGGACGCTGATGATGCGTTGATGGCATGATGCTATTGACGCCTTGTTTATGGCGCCGCCACATCAAACGCAAGCCATGGCCGCCAACGACCTCCGCAGCCGAACGCCACACGCGACCTGGTTTGCGCCATAGACCGCTCTCTCTCTCTCGTAACTCGCAGTGCGACAACGTTCTTCTGCCCATCTTGACTTACGACGACGCCGTCAGTGCGTCACCGCCTGTCTTTGGGGGGGTTTAACGTTAGCAGTTCCCTCCCCCACGGTCCCGGTTGCCGTCATCGTGATATGAAAAAGTGACGGAGCCGGTCGGTACCAGCCATCCCCGGAATGTCACAGCGTCCACAAATGGCCGCACGACGTCAAACACAAAACAAGGTGCAAAACGGAGAAAAAAGAAGAGTCCGAGCAGCGTCCTTGTGTATGCCATGTCCAAGCCAAACAACATCGCCGAGTCCGTGAAGGAAGGGTGACGTATTCAAACGAACGCGCACGCGCCCAATCCGAAAAAAAAAGAGGGTTGCATGTGACAGGGAAAGAAAGGAGTGTTACATATGTTCAGTATGCCTTGTTGATTGCGGCGCGTGGGTTGCACAAAAGGAAGGCGGGGGTATCCTAACAAAACAGTCTGCGCCACCAGAGGACGAACCGCGTCCACCATCCACCCATATACCCGTCGCTCCGCTGCTTGGCGCTCACCCACATGGATCCCGTGCCATAGCGAATTTCCTTGCCTTCCCCTCGCTCCTCCTCGCTCTCCTCAATGTCGGCCACACGAAGATGGGACAGAGCGCGGAAACGGGGGAACGTGCCGCGGGTGATAAAGGATGGGAAAACGGTCAGCAGCAACAAATACTCTGGGTTCGGCAAGTCGGGTGTCGTCCAGACGCGCAAATACGCGTCGCCCACGTCCCCGACAGGCAGCTCTGAGCGGAGAGGAGCCAACTCTTGCTCCTCTTCCGGGTCGTGGCCGTATGGCGTCGTGGGGGACGCACCATCCTCTGCGTTGCCTGATGCGGAGGGTGGAGGGATCGTGCCATTGGAGGAATGGGAAGATACAGATGGGACAGAGTGCGAGAGGGCGGGCATATCTAGGAATGGATCGCTCGACGCTCGCATGCGTCTACTGTGAGTGACCATGGAAATCGGCGACGGCCTGGGAGGATGAGAGGTATTGAGGACGGACAATGAACTCGACTTTGTGTTGCGACGCGTGGCTGACGGCGGATGGGAATCATGGCTGCGATCCCTGGCACTCGAAGAAGCAGCTTCCTCAAAGGCGAGAACCTACCGCGTGCCAAGTATGAGAGGGGATGCTCATGTGACAGGAAGGACCTACCCCTTTGAGAACGTCGATGGCTTCGAGCATAAAGTCCTTGCCGCTGCGTGAGAGAGAGAAGGCGACGAACGTGAGGCCAGAGACAGGGGCAGATGGAAGACACGGAGACATACGCTGCTTCCTTGAACACGGCATCGTCAAACTCCCACTGGATTCTGTTGCCGCCCGCGCCCCCAAGCTGTTCTGGCAGGACCTGCAGTCGCATGATTGCCCACAGGGCGCCAAAGAAAGGCTTCGTGCCAGGCATGCCCATCGTGCACCAGGTCCTCACGAATCGATCAAAGCGGTCGAACCGTTCCTTTTTGGCCATTGGACCACTTGGGTCTGCTCGGGAATGAGGCATCAGCGAGCCACCTGGCTGCGTAGCGCAGATGTGTGCCTGAAACTCGGCGTGCCGTCGTGCATTGACGCTAGCGTGGTAGGCAGAGCGGACAGAGGCCTGAAGACGTGAGTACAGCGCACGCTGGGAAGGTGGTACGTTGGTCAGAATCTGCGTCATGACGCGACCGGCAGCCTCATCCTGGTCAAAGTACCTGTCCAACGTCGCGAAAAGAAAAAAAAAAGTCACGAGAAAGGCAGAGGGAGAAAATCGAGGAGAGTACCATGAACGACAGTAGTCGGTGAATTTCTCGAGGTCGCTCTGGGCTGCGCCGAGCGGTGTCGAGGAGCGATTGCGGGCCGGGGGGGTCGGGCCTGTGCGACCACCACGACGGCCCCTGGCTCTGCCACCGGGGAAAGAGGGTGATGATGGCGATACAAGACCATGTTTCGGCAGAGTGGGGCTGTTCGGGGGCGAGGTGACGGAGGAGGAGGAGGGGAGATCATAAAGGAGTGTCTGGTTGCTTGGGTTGTTGATGTAGACCGAGGGTCTGGGGGAAGGATGTCGCAGTGGGGGCGGGGGAGGGCGTGGGCGCGGGGTCTCCAAACGATACGCAACTGCTGACATGGTGTTCGGAAACCAGTTCGAACGTCGACGAGCAGGGCGAGCCTGGCGGGGCTAGGCGGCTGGCGAATGGACAGAAAACCCGAGATGTACAAGGCGACAAGAAAAGAGACAGACTGGACCACGGCTGGCCGCAACTTGGCGTGCTGAGCGGGTCTGTGCAGATGGTCGTCCGTGAGCCGTCGTGCCAGGCCCTGACTGCGCTGGCCACCCAGCGCCGATTTGACACACCCGTTTTTGGCGCTGCGTCAAGCCAAACTGGCATGCGACTCGCCCAACTGGCCACCACGCCCGCCCACTCTGAGCAACAGACGTTATCATCGCCTCGCCGGGGCAGTCCACTGCCCACCGGCTTTGTGGCCCTTGGTTGCAGCCATCGCTTACCGCGACCTCGTCCTCTCACGCTGTCCGCGCCAACCCTTCCCCTCTGCTGTCCCAAGCATCGCATCACTCTGCGCTGCCGACGCACCATGTCTGCATGTCCACACCCAGCGTGATCTGGGTGCGTTCTTTGCGTCCAAGCCAGATCAACTAAATCGTCGGCTCCCTCTTGATTACGTAATCTCTCCAATGTCCCCTGACCGTCGGACGAGCATCTCCTGGCGACGAGGCCCATGGAGCATCGGTCAGCACCCACCCACCTGCACCGTGTCCGTCCCGATCCGTCGGGACGAACCAGGTCATCCTCCGTGCCCACGCGGCTTGCTCTGCAGTTCGGTTCGTCGCGCTCTCGGACAGCATGGCTTCCGACGCTGTCGTCTTAGGCCCATCACAGTGCCAACCGACATGAAATCACCTCATCCTGTCATCAACTTGGGGTGAGGTCCATGTCTTGGCCACCGTCCCTCCTCCGCGCGGCATCCGAGGCGTCGCATGTTCCTTACAGGCCCGTCGTGATGGAACGTACCGTCTAACCCAAAGGCAGTACACGTCCGGATGCGTGCATTCACCGGAGACGTAGAACGGACACGGATACGGTGCCGCCGAACGATAGTCCGTCGAGGCAAACCATATTCGTGCCTTTTTTTTGTCTCTCGATAGGTGCATGCTGTGCAGAGCTTCATCTTTGCACCAGAAGCGCCTAGGCAAGAAGGAGAAGGCAACTGCCCGCCATCCGTAATCGGCGGCCGTTTTGGGGGTCACTGGGGACGGGCTCGACGGCACCCGCACTGTTGCCTTGGTTGGGATGCCAGGTTGATGAGAACACCCGTTGCTGATACTTCTCTCCCCAAGCGTTCCGCAACTGATACACACGTGTACGCTTGTCATCGCATTTGCGTGATTCATCTTCCGGTTCGTGTCAATTCCCTCTCCTCCTCCCCTTCATCCCCCCCTTAAAACCCTATCAATAGTGGCTCGGCGTGCACGCGATATAGGAGTTGAGAGTGTCCTGTGCGACACGGGGCCGTGCTATGCGGCGAGCGTGGATACCTGGTTTTGTATGCCACCGGAAAGACTGTTCCGGGACTCGATGACATCGCACGGCTTTTCGATCGACGCGCACCATGCCGAAGTACGTCTACCCTGTCGGCTCTCTCCGGTGGGGCCCATCAGGTATCTGAGATAAACGGCCCATTTGACGGTCCTGCGACCTCACCCAGGGGGCATGTGTCACCATCGTTCTTCAGGCGGTTCCCGAAGAATATATCATTTATGAGAAAAAAAAAAAGTAAAAAAGCAAAAAAGTAAATCGGGGGTTGTCCGTTCCAAGCAGACAATAAATAAATCGAAAATGAAAGTCAGAGCTTGGCAAATTCGCGTGTTATTATTATTATTATTATTATTATTTTCGCAAGGAAAAAGTGAATAGGCTGGCGCCTTCCAAACAGGATCGACTTCTCGCTGTTATTTTGGCCCGTGGACGCATGCCATCGGGCCGCTTTGCTAATGCGGACGGACGAGTTTATAATCTAGATAGTATTCGAACCCTGCAGGATGAAAAAGGCATAAATGGGACAGGGCCACCCGGCCTGGTAGGCTGGCTGAGTGATTAGATCAGTTCGTACCACCAAAGTCCGCGCGATCGCAACCAACGGAACGGAACCCGGTGCGGCCAAGGTGGTGCTGTGGCACAAGGAGATGCCGTCAGAGACAAAGGTTGTGATCGGCTGTAACCGAGCGTCTGATTGGATTTTCTACGCAACGACGCCATCTCATAATATGAAAAGATCGAGTGGAGGGGGGTGGACGAGGAGCACACGCGCGGCACGGGATGCTGTACTGCGTCCCTAAGGGTCGCACATGAGCACGGTCGTCTAATTGTGTCGTGAACCGCGGAAAAGGGCAGCCGAGAGGGGGGAGGGTTGAGCGCGGCTTGGGAAGCGCGTTTTCGTTTTTATTTGCGGGAAATATAGTTCGTGGGGCGGTCGGCGCCTGGCGTCAAGCGGTCACCCAGAAGGAGCGGGACAATGTACCTCATTGGCGGCAAGCACCGAGTGTCGAAAATAACAAAGATCCAGAGGGAAGGGACGCGATTAATTCCGCCGTGTGAGCACAGAAGGCGAATGCCACCAGGCAACGACGGAGGCCAATCGGGTGCAGAGGAGCAGAGCGGTGCGAGGCAGGGCAGGGACGAGAATGGCAAGGCGAGATCGCGAGGGTGGTCTGGCAGCAGATCTTTGCGGGCTTGCCGAGACACGAGCCAGGCGAATTTGTAGCGAGGAAACGGGACCTTGCTCTTCGTCAGCCCAGCCGCGGTGTTCGCGCAGGGCCGTACGGTTGCCCAGACGCAATTAAAGTTTGGTGCAAATCCGCATGTATAAAAGAGGAGGAGGGGGGAGTGTTCCCGTGCTCCTCTGAATCGTCCCCGTTGACGACCGCGCCTTAGGCCCATTTGGCATCGCCTCCTCGAGTTCGCTGTGTTGGGGCGGCTGCAACGGCCGCACTCTGATCGTCATTTTAGGTTGGACAGATTTACAGCATTCACGAACGCGCTCGACAGCGCGACCTGACCTGAACCGGTACGGACCCGTTCATTTTCATGCGCCCAACCTGCCAGCTGAATGGGGTCGTTCCGTGATGTGACAGCGGGAAATCCCGACGCCCGATCACCCAGCTCGACATCGCCCGTCCGCGCAAACGACTTCAAGTATCGTCCTTGCTCTCTTCCACCACCACCACCCCCACCCCCCCCTCCCCCCCCCCCTCTGATGGACTTTGCGGCCCCGTCTGCACACCAGTCCTCCCACCCGCTCTACCCCGCGGATCTCGATCACTCCTTCTCTTCTCTCCCATCCGTCGACGCCGCTTCGCCTTCGCACCATCCCCTCTCCCAGTCGATCCCCCCTCAAAACTTCGATCACGCAGAACCCATGGACGTGCCTGACCATCCCCCCTACGATCTCTTCAACAACAACCCCTCCTCCTTCTCCTCCGCCCGTTATCGCGCCAACTCCTCCTCCTCCTCCTCCCTCGGCCCGCCCTACACCATGGCACAGGAACCCTCTTACAGCCGACCCCCCTTTGCAGACACCGTCCCCCCCTTCTCCCACTCCAACAGCAGCTCGTACGACATGATGGGCAGCGTCCCTTCCTCCTACAGTGGCGGCAGCTCCGGCAAGGTCTCCCCGCTCACGCCAAGCGACCCCATGACCGGCATACAGCACTCCTCTGCCTTCGCACTCAACGGCCACCAAAAGGGTTATTCCGACGGCCACTACCCTGACATCCTCCCTGAGCGCCGGATCTCCAGTGTCAACGGAACTAGCTATCACTCCGATTTCACCGATGATTATGGTATGGGCAATGGCACTGGTTACCCCCCGTCCTCCCTCCAGCCGTTCCAGGATCGCTTGGGCCGCTTCCAGTCCGACTCCCATTTCCCGCACAGTTCCCTCCCTCCCAGTTCAGTCACCTCACACATGGCCCATACCCCTGACATGTTTCGAACGGGTGTTGCTCCACAAGCCACCCATTTCCGTCCCGATTCCGGTATACCAGCCTATGAAGATATCCCCCAGTACCTCGGCCACGGCCCTCACGCCGACCTGCCCTTGATACCCGGCATAAACGCTGGTTTCCCTGGCTTGCGCCACGGCCATGGCATCGGCTCGTCCAACGATCTCCAGACCTTTATCCGGTGAGACCCGAGCTCTATAAGTCAACCCTCCCAAACTTAGGTTTATCCTCGATAGTCCTTATTTGGACCAATACGTACGGGCCCCAAACCGTCTCGCCTTTGGGGAAAGGACCGTCATCGTCATGTCTTCCAAGGTCGCTCAAAAATCATACGGGACCGAGAAGCGCTTCCTCTGCCCCCCACCCACGGCGATCATGATTGGCAATTCGTGGTGGACAGACGTCGTTCGCAGGGGGGAGGAGCCAAAGCTTTGCCCGCCACGTGTCACCGTTTGTATCTCCGGCGAACCCGTGCCGCAGGAGGGCACGATCGAATGGACGTCTGCCTCTGGCAAGATATTTGACGTAAACGATGCCCCTACGGGCACCACCTACATTGGCCGTTGCGTCGGCAAGCAGCTCTTCATTTCGGACGTTGACGAAAAGAAAAAAAAAGTGGAAGCACTCGTCAAAATTGCGGCGCCCTCGTCTGACGACGAACCTGAGCGTATCATTGGCATGTTTCCCTCGCGACCCATCAAGGTCATCAGCAAGCCAAGCAAGAAGAGACAAAGTGCAAAGAACCTCGAGCGTACGTCAGGCCGCTTTTCCATTTTTGACTAAATTGAATTCGTTGCTGGTAGTGTGCATCAATCACGGGTCGACCATCTCGTTGTTCCACCGCTTACGTTCCCAGACAGTCTCCACGAAATACCTCTGCGTGTCCGGCTCCGGATCGTCTTTCAAAGGGTCCGATGGTGCGCCACTTATGGGCCTTGACAACCGTGCGAGGTCCAGCACGCCATCCTTCATCGCACGCACAGCCAGTTGGGACCCTTTCATAATGTACATCGTTGACGTGAACAGACCTCCAGGGGGCATCGATGTCCCACCGCCACCGCCACCCCAGCCCGATTATCCCTCTCCCCCGCCAAACGCGATCCCATTCACAAACAACGGGTCACAGATCCCGATCTATTACAACCAGACGGTCGTACTGCAATGCCTGGTCTCCGGCGTAGTTTCACCTGTCCTCATCATCCGCAAAGTGGACCACCAAACGACTGTTGTCGGTGGAGGGCTCCAGGAGGGCGCCAAAGGTGTGGCAGACCATTACTGCGCCCCTGGTGAGGTTTGCGGCGACCCTGTCTCCCAGCTCCACAAGATCGCATTCGAGGTATTTGATTCCACCAAGGGTATGCCCGAACCCGGCACGCCTGGCCAGACTGGCGCTTTCCTGTCCTGCATGGGTGAAAAGGTGAACACGTATCGGCCAATGGACGGCCGACAATGGAATCTTCCGCAGGGTCTTGGGTCGTCGTCACCGATTCTTCCGGGATCTCCCCTCGTGTCGACGCCGGTATCGATGTCGAACGGTGCTGACTACTTTGGTCCGGGGAGTGGTACGATCAACAGCGAGCCTGCCTCACCATCATCATCCAATGATTTCACCAACGACGGTGGCCGCGTCAAGAAGGGCAAACGTTCCACGTCGAGCGCTGGTGGCATTGTCAAGAACCCGGGCCCCAAGGCGCGCAGGCGACCATCGTCGGTGGGCTCCGCTTCTTCTGGTCGACGAGGCTCCTCTAGCGATTCGGGTGCATCGTCTGGGGCGCTGTGGCAGGTTGATATCGGTGAAACAAGCGTTTGGACGATTGTCGGCACAGGTAATGCCACCCGATCTATCCATTGTCTCGATCTGAAGCGGTTGTTCGCAGACCAAGTGCGGTACAACTTTTATGTCCCCCCTGTCTTGTTCGACAACCAGACTGCACCGCAAACTGGGTCGTTCCCTATTCCATCGAAGCAGGTCACGCCGTTCCCCACCATCGTAAAATACCTCCCTCCCGACCGCGCATCCGAAGTACCCAAGACGAACAGCATGCAGTCCCGCGGAGTCTTGGCAAAGCCAAACTCACATGTCAGCAAGATGCTGACAGTTTACGGCGAAAATTTTAGTAAAGCGGAGCCCATCCATGTGTTCTTCGGGTCTGAACCCTCACCATACGTAGAGGTGAGGTGTACGGAAGTGCTTGGGTGTTTGCCGCCAGAAACCCATGTGTCAAAACGTCGGCCCATCATCATGGTCCGCCAGGACGGCGTCGTGTTCCCGTCCAGCATCATGTTCCCCTAGCTTTGTTTTCTGTTGTATTGTCATCCCGGCTCACACTCTTGGCAGCACGGTCTGCCTCGGTGTCTGGATGTGTTGTGACTGTTGTTATTTCTTTCATTTCGTTGTCGCTGTCCAACCTAGGATCCCTGGTAGTTAGCTTGTACACTCATTGCTGGAGATATTATGTAGCCTCGATATCTGTACTACCTCGCACCATCAGAATTTGAGTGCAATTCATAGACGTGATGGTCTGGTGGCGTGTGGAGCTCAAAGTTAACTCTGTTTCGTGATCTTCTCGCACGTGCCTCGTCCCTTGTCCGGCTCCGTCTGGTTTTCGCGCCTGCCTTGAAACAACGTCTGGCGTCGAGCAGCTGCTCCACCCTCGTTTTACTGTCCTGCTTCTCCCGTCTCCGATCTGTCTCCACTGCGCCCTGTCGTAATCGGCAAGTGGCAAGAGTCCAGTCCAGAGGCGAGGGTCACCATCCCCATTTCCGAATCCAGATCCCTGACCCCATCACACCCTCAGTTTAATGACCGCGTGGACGCCCTTGCCGCCATCCTCGTCCATGGACGTGTTCCCTTCCGACTCGGCCCTCCTGGTAGCGTGGCATGTCGTGTTGGCGCTCCCCCGTCGACTCTGGGGCGCGTACGTCGCATACCTTTGGCACTTTCAGCCCACGTCGTGGGTCGGCCGGCTCGCGTCCACCTTCCGGATCCTGGCCGTCATTCTTGTCCTCCCCGTCGTCCTCTTGACGCTTCTCGTACGTCCTTTCCTTTCCTTCCTCCCCCACCCTTATTGTTGCTGTCCCGTCATGGGTAATCTATCTTTTTGTGGGGCGCGCACACGCCCGATAATGTTGTTGCGTCCGCTCATTGGGTCCATTATTGAATCTGAATCTCGCCTCGTTGTTTTCGCTCTCTATTATTTTACTTGATTATTATTATTTGTGCGTGCCTTGTTTCTTGTTCTTTTTTTGGGTAGGACGCCGGGGGACGGTCCGGCGAGCCTTATTATTCGACTCTCCTTTCTTAGAAGGGTGGCCTTTGTGCGCTCGAAAGGACTCCCTGCACATCTCCGCTTGCCGTGAGTTCGGACGATTCCAACCGGCGTTTTCGGCGCACGTCTCCCCCCCTCTGGCTGGTGTCGTGTCGCTGTCGTGGTGTCGTGCCACATCGGAGCGTGCGTCGTGCGTCCCAATGGCCGGTTTCCCCTTGTCCCCCCTTCCTTGCTTCTATGCGGGGTCGGGGCTCCTCTTTTGCTTGCTCACCGCATTCCCAATCCTTTTCTTCCTCGTGTCTTGTGACTCGTCCCGTCCTTTTTTTTTTTTTTTTGCTTGTCGTTCCCACTGGCTGATTGATTGACGCTCGGGGTGCAACGTTATTTCATCAACGATGACGAACGACAACGGTGACGACGACGACCCAACGCCACTGTCCCCCTTTGCCTTTTTCCATCGAACCCCTCTCTCTTTGCCCTGTAGGACGTGACCTCGTACGTGATCGCCCGTACACTCGGGGTCGTGGACGACGTCAAGGCTTCCACGAGCGACGCGGACGGCGACCGGAACAACAATGTCGATAATCACGTTCACGCCATTTTCGCGGGGGGACGAGGGAGGAGCAAGAGCAGGGCCGGTGCAGAGCGGGTTCCGTCGCACGACACTGACGTGGGCGGACCGGCGAGCACGTCCGATCGCGCGTCCGAGTCCGAGATCGTGTTGGAGGCGAGGTCAGCGGTACGGACGCGCGCGGTGCGTGCTGACGGGCTCGGGCATCTGTACGGCCGCGCATCCGAGACGGGCGCCGCGCACGCTCCGATCCACACCCAAACCGAGGGTCGAGGCGAACGCGACATTGACAGCCGAGTCCAAATGCAGACCCCAAGCCCGAGTCGGTGCGACCGTCGGACGATCGCGGGGGGCGCTGATCAGGGCCTGGCCGAAGTCCAGGCCCAGGGGGCCCGCTGGCAAGGCAACGAGGAGGAGGAGGAGGAGGACAAGGATGTCCCACCACCGCCGCGGCGCGTGCACGCGTACGCGGACTATTTCGCGGGGGCGGATCTGCGGCTGGCAGGCGAAGGGGTATTTTCCCCTGCCGGGTCGGCGCCGCCGTCACCTGCCACACCGCGCTTGCCGTTGCATACGCTCCCGCTCCTCGCCAACAGTGGCAGTGGCAGTGATGGCGACGGCAAAGGCGAGGGGGTCGCGTTGAGAAGACGGGTGCAAGCGCAGGCGCAAGAGGTCGAGTCGGCTTGATTGTGCCTTTTTTTTTCTTTTTTTTTTGGTGTCTCTCGAGGTCCCCTAATTGTTGTTATTTTATGTCCCTTGGTAAAAGGAGTGGTGATTGAGAATTACCTCCTGGATGAGGAGAAACGAACGAATACAAGTTACAGTGTGATATCATGTAGCGCACGTCCACGGACGTGGCTTGAACGCTAGATCTACAACGACACCTACGTGTCGCTAAATGAAACAGCAAAAGAAGAAAAGCGAACGAAGACGAGGCACGAGCAAACGAAAATGAGAAAGAACAAAAGGAAAAGGAGCGAGGCCGTCGTTCAATAAAATCGGAGCTGGTCCCGGGTGAACACGGGCGGCTTCCAGATGAGATGTTCGGGGTGTATCCGTCGTCGACGCTTGCTCCGTACTTTTTCGTGCTTTTCGAGCACGGCGTCCGACAGACAGATGATGTGTTGTCCCTTCCAGTGTCTGAACAGTTGCAGGGTCGTGCACCTATCGCAAAAAAATGGATGGATAAAATCCCATCAGAACCCGCTCGCCCACGCATGGAGCCCAAACTGGGGGGGGGGGGACGTCGAGGGGACAGAAAGAAAAGCGGAGGGGCAAGGGGGTGGACGTCACTCACGTGTTCATCACGTCCGCGTGTGTGATGGACGTCTTTTGAGCAATGTCGTCCACGCTGAGCTCGTCCGTCGCGTTCAGGAGCAGCTCCACGATCACCTCGGCCCAGTACGCTCTGTAGCTCAGCAAACCGAGATCGCTGAGCGGCTTTTCTGGGCTGCCGAGTTTCCCTTCCTTCTTGCTCAGTTCGTACGAAAATTCGATCAACACCTTGCCGTAGCCGAACCGCTGGTGTTGTGGAAGCGTCAATATACACGCGACGTTGTAGTTTTCCGCCGATTCTTTCTCTTTGGAAAAGTAGCCGATCAAGTGGCAGCCGGAGGAATCCCGCTGGGTCTGCAGAAGGCGGAAGAAGGAAATGGAAAGAAAAAGGAGGACGGTAATTAGTGGGTGATAGACGGGGATGACATCGCAGTTGCTACACACCAAGACATAATACATGAATGGGGTAACATCGTAGTACAGCGTTTTGCTGCGAGGAAAAGAGAACAAAGAGATTGGGGGTGAGTGTCTAGAGCGGGCTGTTGCTACCGCAGACATGACACGTACTGATCCAGAAAGCATTTCGATAGCAGACTTAAGTTTCTGCACCACGTTAACTGTCGTTTTCCGTCCAATTCAAATATTGATAGGTCCTCGTGTCGGTATATTTCGTTACCCGGAGGGTGAAGCAATGTACATCGGTGACGATGCCGGGATAGCATCATCTGCGATGGGAAGTATGACAGGCAATATTCGCAAATGTAGAGTACTGGAAGGTGAGCGTACTCCTTTGGATAAGGGCTAAAGTACCATGCATCGACCTCGTGTTTACCGATCTGGAGTCGATTCAGATTTTTCACGCGTGCCACTTCAGAAATGGACTGTGTCATAGAACCAGACGTCCGAAGCTTCTCGATTTCTTGTTCTTTACTGAACGCAGATTCAGACTCTGGGGGCGCGGGTTCGGGTGGGGTGCCGTTGACACTGATGTCAAAGGTGTCGCTTTCGGCTTCACCTTCGGCATCGACGTCCATCTCGCCTTCAGCATCAAGGTCTTCATCTTCGGGCTCCTCCTCTTCCTCTTCTTCTTGCTCCTCGTGGAGCGTCTTGCGCTTGAGTGACGGCGCGGGAGACGGTGACGTGTATCCACCACGTCCGGTGCCTGGTCCGGGCGTTGAAGCAGGCGTGGGCGAAGCGGCGGCAGCCGCATTCGCGGTGGCTTTCTTCAGAAGCGACTGCGAACGGGGCACCTTTCCGGGCGCCTTCTGCGTCCCAGGCCCGGCCTTCTTGCCCGGTGGCGGTTTCGGCCGGGGCCACTCCAGGTCCCGACTGAGGACGAGGCGGGAGCCAGTGACCCACTCGTCCAGACGTTTGTTGAACTGGTCCCAGTGGACGAAGAACTCCCAGTTGTCCTCGAGCTTCGGCTCGGGTTCCTCCTGCTTGATGTTGCCCCGCATAGCACGTCGTCCATACGGATTTATGGGTTTGTCGCGGATAGAGAGGATTTCGGCGAGACGTTCCTCGTCACCGTCCGGGGTCGGTCGACGGATGTAAATCTTACATCCGACCGTGACTGTCTAGAGTGATGAGTCAGCAAGAGCAGGAGGAGTTGTGGCTCCCCAGTTTTTCGGAGGGGGGGGGTGTGAAAAATAAAAATAAAATAAATAAAAAAAACATGGGTGGACTGACTTGTATGGAATACGTCCCCCCTGGCGTGATGGGTGCGGGCTCCTGCGAGCCTTCGTGGCTTGCATGTGCTGAAACCATGTTCAGAGCCGCAGGCAAAAGAGTAAAAGGAGGAGACGCCCGTCTTTTTCGTTGACTCGACCGTGGCTGCGAGCTGCGCAATGATGACTAAGCAGTGCCGGCCCCTGTTCGCGACTCAACGCTGTGAGAAAACCATGACATCACCCCGTTTGACGGGGCAAACTGCGTCACCAAGGCGGACAGGCTGGCAGCCTCACCAACTCCTTCAGGACAATCCGGATTCCCAGCGCCCACAGCAGATCACGGATCCAGTACTGCCTGCGGTGCTCGTATCAAAACGGTTCATTCATCCCCCTTGATACGGAGTAGCTTGGCGTGTCGTCCACGAATTGTCTGCGTTCTCAGGTACTTACAGCCCATTCGGTGGTTGTGTCAACATGCATTGGTGAGCCACATGTCCATACAACTTTGATTAGTTTGCGCTTTCACATAGCCGAGGTTCGCTTGTGTTCGCATCGAGGTGAAAGCTATGCTTGTCCTTCGTTTTGTCTCACTAATCTGATGCTAGGTTGGACATTTGATACGTTTGTGAATTATGTGATGAAGATGCCCACATAGCGAGGCTTCATACTCGAGCGTAAAGCTCCTCTTCACACAGGAACGAAGCGTGCTACAGCATCTAGACTGACCGGACCTTGCGAATAATGTCAACAACTAACCGTTGGTCATGTTCAGTACGCTGAACTTCTGCCGACGGGAATAGCCCCAAGTTGTTGTCGCTTGTCCGTTAGATGGTCTCGAGGTACGACAGTGACACGGCTGCGCTGCAGCTCACGTGGTTTCAGTCCTTTGGTAACATTTTCTACAAAAAAAAAGATGTAACTCAGGCAAATTTATAGGATCAACTAGCCCGGCCGGATCCAGGTTTTTCACTTGAACTTGGAATGCCACCGAACAAGTAATCTGTCACGGTGTTATTGCCGGGCCAGGGCCATAGAGGCGTGCGAAGATGACAAGGTTGGTGTTCACCTTGCCGAAGCTGATGACTCCCAAGGTCATGATGTGTTTTCATGACATGCATGAACTCCTGGGGTTGAATGAAGGCATGCAAAATTGGATTCTTCAGTTCTGTTGAGTGCTAATTTATGCTTTCCAAGCCCTCCTCAGCTTGATCATCATACTCCAGCTGAGGTCTACTGTAGTACAATGACTTGACAAGAGAGCTCTGAGTCTCAGTGATAATCAAATTAGGTTTCTGGGAAACTATCTGATTGTCATTCAGCTTCCCACTGCAATTCACCAGGGTAAGCTATGAGATATGTCTGTTTGTCAATGTGGGGATGGGTCCTGATAGATGATGTGCTACACTCAAGAGCTGAGAGGGGGTGGGGAGGAAAGAAAGACAGACACTGGAAGCTGCTACTTAGCCTGCTAGTCATGTTCACCCTCCTAGAAGAATATATGGTCAACTCAGTTGTGTAAAGGACTATGAAGGATATACTGACACCTGGTATTGGTAATCCTCTGCTTGTTCCCCTGAATCTGTGGGGTTATCACATCATTGTGTTCTGGCCTATGTCTAGAACTGTGAATCTTGTCCTAGCCTGGTTCTCTTGAAGTTGCTTGCTGGCCTGTTTGACAGTGCAGTATAGTCTGCTTGTCATCCACAATTACAGTGGCTCAAAAAACTGTCCAGGTGTTTGCAAGTTCCTCACTATGTGTGATAATCCTTGATAACCATCAATCCTAACCCTATACTATAGGTATATGAAATAAAGTACTTACTCCTCACTCTATATTGGTGCAAGGGTCAAGGGATTTTGATAAGAGTTGATGGAATGGCAGCCATTTCAAAATCACAACTCATCCAGACAGTTTTTTGACTTTATATAACAAAGGTGGGAATTGATCTACTCTGGCTGTTGTTGTCTAAGAAGTGAGTCATATGATGGATAATATGTTCAATAGGATACAAATATGTCAAAACATAACTTATTTCCCACAACTATCATCATGAATCTGCTCATTATTGAGCAAATCAGCTAAATTATTACTTTCTTGGATTTGAGTTTATTTGATCATGAAATACCAGTTGCTAATAGTGTAAACCATCCTAACATAAATATAATTGACTCAGAATGCTGCCTTGATAAACTTAGACAAAATAGTGGTCATCTCTACCTTATAATATCTACTAGTGTATGCTCTATGATTCGATTTATTGTAATTAGAGGGGCTAGAAATGTTGTCCATGACACCAAAACATGCCAGAACATCAGGTATGAGTCTATTCATTATCATACAATTCATTTTCAGTTAAGGAAAGACACAGCCTATACCATGCACAAATTGTTTACAGTATATCTAATGTTATCAAAGAAGGTGCTTAGGTGTTGCTAGCAGCCATAAATCTGACTTTATCTGGTCACTTCTGATCTAACATGACAATAGTACTTGCCTGTAGTCCTTTATTATCTGGTCTTTGTGGTAGAAACAATAAATATAAAGATCTGATAACTTGGAACTGTTACAAGTTGGAACTCAGCCAGTACTACTTTCACTCTTCTCTCTACATTGGCTGCCCTTCCCATGAGAGTCATAATCTTTGTTGAGTTGATGACTTGACTTACCTAGAATTTGCCTTCTATTCTACTTTTGAGTAAGCATCAACTTGGCACTTGCATACCACCTTTCTCTTTTAGTTCTTCAAATGGACATGTCACCTCTTACAGCTGCATCTTTTTGCTGTATTGTATTTACCCACTTTCCATACCAGATATTCTCTTGACAAGCACCAGCTTCCTTTCTTATAAAACATAGCTCTGTCTGGATATTTATATACAATCTTGTACCATCTTATTCCTTAGTTCTGTGCAATTCTACATGTAGGATTTAGTCTATCCTTGAGTTTGAAATCCTAGATAGAGAGCCTTCCATCTCCTTTAGTCTCTGCACTATCATAGAGTGTATACTCAATAGTTGGAACTTATGCATACACATAACAAAAACTATCTCCTTCTATATTTAAAAGAATTGTTAGTGATCACTAAGCTAAGTCTATCCACTGAGTTGGTACAAATGGCAGGCAAGATTATACAAACACTGCCAAAAGAAAATGAGTCCTACCAAGATCTATTCTCAAAAGATGGAGAACTTTCTCCTCCATGATCTTATGACTATGTGATCAATTTCATGAAATTTTTGTTCCTAAGATAGCCAAGACCTATCCATTGAACTCAAAGGAGTCAGCAGCATGTAAGAAGTTCATTGATGACCACCTTAAATCAAGGATATATATATATACTAGAATAGCTAAGCAATAGATTAATAATATACAATTTCTTAAACTATTGACTTGAAATTAAACTATAAGAAAATAGCTATCTATACTATAGTTTAATTGTCACATCCATGTCATACTATAGTACGAAGTGAAACCTCTATACTTTAATTACTATTAAGTATATATATAGACTATCCACTACTATAACTGTTTTGAATACAAATTAGTCTGTATAAAACTCCAGATAGATTATATTCTTGGATATTCATTGGCTATCTAATTAATATTTAATTTTGTTTATATATATATAGCCTATGTTTTATGAACTTGTTTACTATATCAAAGGCTGCATTGAGGTTAACCAGACATCTTCTTAACCAGGGATTGATGACCTTGCAATAAGATTTGTCAGTGTTCTTCTTTCTAGAGTCAAGCTTTTTGAACAAGGGATCAGGGTTTGCTATCAGCTGTGCAAGAGCAAGGTTGAGCTCTAGCATGTAGAATTCACAATCACCTGCACCAAAAGCAGTAAATTTAGCCTCTACCCAAGGGGCTTGGCTGAGAGCAATGCTAAGGCCAGTGGCCCCAAGAATTAATTGGTAAACTAGTCAATAGATAATAACAATCCACTTTATATTTTATACTATAAATACAAAATATTTTCTTTTGTAGGATATTCAATTAGTATATTATAGTTCTTAAACACAATCCTCAATGACACATTCAATAGACAAAAAAAAATCATGACTAAAACTTCTACTCTTGTCATTTATATATATATATGCATGTACTATATCTTACAAGACCAACTAGAGACAATATTATTTAAATACCCACCTTGTTGTAATATCTATATCTAGATATACAGACTGAGCTACAGCTTCTTCTATGAGCATGTACATGACTGAATATGCTCTTCAAATGCATGTTGTTGTGTATTCTCTTGCTAATTCCAACTCATCCTAGAAGTTAGTATCAGATAATATTCCTTAGCACATCTTGTCATATCTTGCATACATTTGCTGGCTGTCTTGTAGTCTATGCTCATGTTTATGCATACTCAGAAACCTCCTGAGCAGACACTTCACTACATACCAAAAGAGTGATGAATTGTACAAGCAGCTTAAGGGGTAATATTGGATCAGTACTTTAAGCCAACATTGTCACACATCATCATACACCTTTGCCCCACAACAACATATTATCAAGCATATAGTTGGCATATGTCCAGTTACCCTTGTTCATTTAACAGAGTCCATACAACAGCCAGAGCGATAGCTTACTAAACGACCAATAAAACTACGTTTACCAACGTCTAGAGGCATGCAAGCGGAAATGAGAAAAGGGTATCTACATCCGGCTCGTCATGCGAGCGTCATGGCCCCGCCCAAAAACACAGCGCAGAGTACAAGGACACTACTAAACCCAAGCGCTCTCGGATTCTCGCCGAAAAGAAGACTGGTCGCACCATTGAGGGACGGCCCAAGGGTGACAGCGAACTGTTTCAGAGGATTGGGGGTCCCAGAAATCGTGACCGTCGGGGCCGAGGGATCCGGGCTGGGGTTCTGCGAGGAGGACGAGTTGGTGACGGTGAACCGATCAGAGACGGAGTAGATGATGCTGCTCGTCGAATTGAGGCAGATGAGGAAGTAGTCGTCATTTTCCGGGACGTCCTGCAGGAGGACGTTGAGCTTCTTGTACGTGGCAGGCACTGGCCGTCGTGGATGCGTCAAACGGGGGGCGAATCGCGCGGTGGGAATGACGGCTTACCGTTTTGAGCGACGAGGTACAGGCCGTCTTGGTTGAGTCTGGTGATCTCGACATCGAAGCTCTCTATTCCGTCGTCCAAGCCCTTGGTCCACGAGACAGGGTATGGGGAGTCCATGACCCACGGCGAGGACGAGCTGGGTTGATTGACCACAAAGTCTGGTTGGAGCTGCCGATTAGTGTGGCGATGCGACATGTGACGAGGAGACCGTACAGCCCGCATGAACCGACGACAGCAGCGCAAACACAAACGAGAGAGCGAGAAGCAGATGCGTGGATCGGCGAGGACGGTTCCAATTAGGACGTGAAGACACCCAAGATGCCATAACGATTCACGACGGCCAAGTTGCCAAGCAATTAAGAAAAACCAGGAGGGAAGACCGGCTGTAATGAACGTTGGGAGTTTGGGAGGGAATGGTGGTGAGAGAAGGAGGGCTTTGGCGCCGAGTCGGACATCGGGGTCTCATGGCCGTGAGGCGATGCAGGCACTGGGGGCAGACATTGTCCACAGACCGGCTCGGGCACGACACCGCCCACCTCCTCGTCGCCGTCCACGCACACCCAGGCGGACTGGCCAGCGTCACAGAAACCGGCCAGAGCGCACCCGTGCAGCCTCCACGAGAGCCGGACGACGCGCAGAGACCCCAGAACACGCAGAGGCGCTCTGCCGCGGACCCTGAACACCACCCCCCTCTCCAGTTTTTCGCGATGGCCGCTGCGAGGTGCGTCACACTCTGCGCACGGACCCTCTCCCGTCCCCGCCACGTCTCTCTGCGACCGTTTTCGACCTCGCCCCCGACCCTCACCGCCCGACCGTTCGTGCCCCCTGCGTCCCTCGACGCCGATGCCTTCGACATAGACGACGTCCCAGACGACGACCCCCTGTTCCTCCCACAGCGCGCGCGCCAGCGACCGCCCACGCCGACGTTCTACACCACCCGGTCCGACTACTACGAGGTCATCGGGGGCCTGCAGGACGCCATCCACACCACGCGCACGACGCTCAAGTCCCTCCATCTCTATCCCCTCCCCAAGTTCGCCCTCGACGCGCTGCCCGCCCCGCACCCCGCGTGGGCAGACAGGGCCGACATGGGCGCAGAACTCGGCGTCACGCTCAGCGCGGGCATGTACAGCCAGCTGGTCGTCGCGCTCAAGGAGCTCGAGCTGTACCACCGCATCGCCAAGACGGCGGGCATCGCCGAGCTCGAGGCCTCCCTCGGCGACCTGATCGGCTCTTTTGAGAGCACGAAGCAGGTCGAGGCGCGCGAGCGACGGCTCCTCAAGCAGGCGATGATGGGCAAGCGCGCCACCCTGGACGCGTACGGGCGGAGCTACACCGTGGGCAGGCGCAAGACGAGCACGGCGAGGGTGTGGATGATCCGGGCGCGCGACACGGCCGAGGGTGCTGACGCGGTGCAGGATGAGGCGCAGACGAGCGTGTCGACGCTGCTGTCGCCCTCGGTCAAGGTGCCCTCGCCACCGACGACTTCGGTCCTGGTCAATGCCGTTCCGATCTCGACGTATTTCCCGCTTCCTGCCGATCGCGAGGCGGTTCTGCGTCCCCTGAAACTGACCGGTCTTCTCGGCGCGTACAACGTCTTTGCCCTCGTGCGTGGCGGTGGTACGTCTGGTCAAAGCGGAGCTCTCGCGCTGGCCATCGCCAGAGCATGTGCATCCCACGCTCCCGAGGTGGAGACCATCTTGAGAAAAGGTATCTCGTGTTGCATTAGCCTGGCTTGGCGTGCCGCTCAACGTGTCCACAGCAAATTTGATGAAGAGAGATCCCCGGATGGTCGAGCGAAAAAAGACGGGCTTGGCCAAGGCACGCAAGGCGGTACGTTCCTACCACTTCACACCGCGTGTGTGCGCGCTCATGCATTTGCGAACAGTATACTTGGGTCAAGCGTTGATGTTTCCCGCCGTTGTTCCGTCCCACGCACCCTCATACGTACTCTATACGACACCATCCTGTGTTTTTGCAATGGCTAATGGCGATTCCATCATCCATTCCGTGTTCCGGTCCTCATTTATCTTGATCCGAAAACCTCCCGAGAGGCTAAGATGATGCAGCCCGAAGGGTCCTCCCTGAAGGCCTGACGTCTGCCGTTGACAAATAGTGAGAATGCCAGTTTCCAGCCTGGTATATGTCATTGACACACGACACGTCCATGGGTAAAATGCGTGTACGATATATGAAAAGAAAAAAAAAGGAAAAATACCAATCAACGTCCTCCGTGACCGGTCAAACAAATCGGAAGTGTACGGGCTAGTTGAGCACGCGCACGAATCGGTCCAAGACGTCCATCAACCGCCTTCGTCGCTGTCTGGTATAAAAGACCATCGAGTGATCCAAGTCGGGGTAGCACAGCACCTCCAGCCGCCGACTGCGCCAATACGTCCGCCATGCCCATTTCCCCTCGCCCTCGCCGGTGAGGTACCGCCAGACGGCAGCCGAGTTGACCAGCTGGTCCTGCCCGCTCAGCGCCACCGCCACCGTCCGCCCCTCGAGCTCCTCCCGCCAGAGCACGTTCTCGGCCCAGAAAAAATGGCGCGCGAGCGTGCGCGCCACGTCCGGGTCGCGGCTCGCAAAGAACCACAGCAGCCACTCGTTGGCCGTGCGCGGCGCGCGGTACACAAAGTTGAACGCGACGTCGGGCAGGTGGAGCAGGAGCGGGATCGGGTCGACGAGCAGCGTCGCGGCGACGCGCTGGGGCAACCAGGGCGTGCGCGTATGTGTGTGTGAGGGCGGGGGCGGCGTGGATGACGTCGGTGGGCCGGCGCGGAGGAGCTGCGCGGCGAGGGTCGTGCCGTACGAGTGGGCAGCGACGACGACGCGCGCGAGCGCGTGCGTATCGAGGATCTGGCCGATCGCAGCGACGGTCGCCGGGCGCGTGAGCGGGGCGGGACTGATCCGGGAGCTGATCGAAAGAAACTCGGGGACGACGATGCCGACGTCGGGATAGCGCAACGCGAGGTCAGCGAGAAAGCCGGCGTAGGGGTACAGTCCGATCTGTGTATGCGTGCAGAAATGTCGCGTCAGTCATTCGGGACAATAACGGGCGAGCGTTCTTTCTTGGAGAAAGAAGAAGAAGAAAAAAAAAAGAGGATTCTCCCCGGGAGATGAGACCGACATACGCCGATGCCGTGCAAAAAAAGCACTGGGTTCCGCTCGGGTGCGTGGTGCGGGCGATACCAATACGAGAGATCCTTGACGTCGGACGGACGCGAAAAGAGCGTGAGCGGCCGAGGCGGGAACGTCTGGAATACCCTCTTGTCGCTGTAGTGACGGAATCCGAGTCGATACAGCCTCGCATACGTCACCGCGTCGACGATGCCAACGATCTGGGGGGGGGGGAAACACAATGGTGACTGGCACGACACGCCCGCGCGACGCACACCCACCAAGTACCACACCAACGGCCGGTGGATCATGCGCACCGGATCGAGCGTCAGCCGCATGCAGCGCACGTCGTCATTGTACCCGTCCGGGAGTGTCCGCCCGAGCACGTCCTCGACCGCCGCCACGTACTCGGCGATCTCGTCTTCGTGGTCTTTGCACCGCGCATCGCGCTCGGACGTTGAGAACAGTGCCCACAGGAGCCATTCCCGGATGTTGCCACGCTGGAAAAGCTGGGAGCGAAAGAACCACCCGGACGGGTAGTCGGCCGGCCCGAGGAATGCGGCGCATTTCTGGAAGAGCGCGCGGCGTTGGTCGCGCGACAGCGTGGGGTGGTTCGCCGCCTGGCCTCGGACGACGACGTCAGCCAAAGAGACGAGGGGATTATCCGTACAGACCTTTTGGAGATAATATCGTCTCGGGAGGTAAACGCAAGTAAAGAAAGCAGCCTCCAAGGACGCATATATCAGCCAAATGGAATGGAGAAGCGTCCACGTCGTGTCGTGATGCGCAGCGACGAGCAGCATCCAGGCGATATGGAAGATGCAGAGGGGAGCGATGAACCGAAGTGCTGCGATGGCGGTCCTGATGAAGATGTATTCCGGGACGCTCTTCCCGATCATCATCTTGAGGCTCACGACGGGGTGGAGACAAGACGAGCCAGCTGTGATTGGGTGGCGCAACCGGGCCGCGGATGACATAATTATAGGACTGTCAAGGGACAATAGATATACAACCATTAAGCTGCCAAGTACTGGACGACAATTAGGATGACCCCACATCCAAGGCAAATATACTAGGCCCCGCTGGACGCAAATAGCCTCTGACCTCCTCGCATTCGTTGTTCGTTTTCAAGAATCCACGAGCAAACTCTGAGAGCGGATCCTCACTCTCTCGTGCGCCTTCACAAACACGTCCTCCCACAGCCGTTTCGACATCTCCGAGTCCAAACGGTCCGCCATCGTGGTGGTGCTCCAATAATAGGACGAGACGTTGACGTGTTGCTGCATGATCCCACCAAAGAAGGCTGCCAGCGCGTCAACCGACTCTGGTTGGATGAACGAGTCGGCCACGTTCACGGAAAACGGTACGCGTGGAACGAAGCTCGTGATCAGAGCCGACCGGTGGTCCTGTGTCAGAGGGATTCCCGTGTAGCCCCGTGTGTCTATAGCGAGACAAAAATAGCGGAGTGACTCAAGTCGCTCGAGGAGTCGGAGGAGGCCGTTTGGGGTGACGCCACCCTCGGTTCGCCAACCCCACTCTTCGTTCAAGAAGAGATATTGTAAATGAGGCCATGCGGATGCCAGAAAGAGGAGGTCGTGATCCGTCAGGTTCACTGTCCAAGTGGTGTTGAGATCTAGGCGACGGAGGTGAGTAAAGGACATGCAGGGCAGGATGTCCTCGAGGGTGAGCTGACACGGATACGAATCATGGCCGATGGCGCTCGGAGATCGTGTTTGGATCAGCTTCAAGCTGACAAGGGATTGGGGGGTACAGATTTTCTGGAGGGCGGTCAGAAACGATTTGAGCATGTGTTTGGATGGGCAGGAGTCGATGGAGACGGTGAAAGATTCGAGTGATGGCAGAAGGACATGAGGAAGGAGCGTGGACATAGACTCGAGTGAGGGGCAAAATATTTCCAGATCACGCAGTCGCGAGAAGAGCAGCGTCGAGCGGGAGGAGGCGATCTGGTTTGCTATCGCATTGTTCAATGCGAACGACAGATTGATCAGGGAGGGTGTGCACGAGAGATGGACGAGGGAGTCGACTTCCAGGGTGATGTATGGACAGTACAGGACCTGCAGGTTCGTCCAGCGGCGCACCAGAGCGGAGATGGTCTCGTTGGAGTCAGCCTGAGGACGACGCATGCGGATCCGAAACCGCCTCATGTTTGGACAGAGGACTCCGAGCGAATGAGGGAAGCTGTGAAACGGAGGCATATCGCCAAACACAAAGTTGATCTCGAGGGAGGTCAGGGATGAGACCGCGAGGTGATGCATCAACGGAAACGTTTCTCGTATGAACTCCCAGCGCAAGATGCGGAGGTTCGGGAACATTGGTTCCGGGGTAGGGGGGTTGAGGAGTGTCTTGACAGAATCCCAGTTGAGACCTCGCGTGATGTCCTGTACGGATCGGACTCTGCGGGTGTAGTTTCGGAGGATGTCCCACTCGGCCTGCTCGAACGGTCTGCTGAACGTGTACCACTTTTGCGACGTCAGCGCCGATGGTTCGTGACGAGCAGAACGGGGCGCCTTACCGGGTATCCGGGGTATATGCGGTGCGAGGCCTCTGGGAGACATCGCGCGAGAGGGGACAGGTTGGCGAGCTCGGTCCAGAGAACATCGAGGGCGGGCTCCTTGAACGCGCGACAGGTTCTGGCGAGGGCGGCGAGATCGGCGGTTGCGCGCGGTGGGCGGTGCTTGTTTATCGGGCTGTGGGGGTAGCACTGGCCAAAGATGTTCGCGAGGATCTCCTCGAGACGGAGTGCGTGGTGCATCGCGGGTGCTCGAGCGTTGGGATGGTCGTGGCATTTTAAGCACCGGACGGAGCCACGCCCGCCCTGGCATGTACCCTTTTTTAGCGGGCCATTAGGTTTACCGTGCTCGTTGTCGCGGCGGTGATGCGCGACGCGACGGCAACGCCACCCAAACACTCCCCGACAGAAACGGAGTCCCGCAATCCCCGCTGCATCCTAGCTACGACTGCTACACGACCACGACCACATCCAGGCGACACCCCCTGCATCCTCGGCGTCACACAGAGCCGCGAAGAGACGCAGGACACGCACGAAATCACTGCGAGGTGCTCTTTCCGGGCGGAATTCCAAGTCGCCTGTGCCTCCCGTCATGCTCCCGCACCTTGTCCGTCAACTTTCCATACAGCGCCGCTGTCGCAGGGTCCTGCGCCACCGCTCCCGGATGCTCCACAAGCTTTTTCATGTTCAGGAGCGCCTTCTGGCGTGCTTCGTGCGCCGCTTTTTGCTCGGCAACGAGGGCGCGGACGTCTTGGATGTCTGCGTCCGTCATGGGGATCATCGTGGGGGATCGACGGATCATCCTCTCAAAATCGTGCGAGGACCGGTCCAAGCAGTGAGGTGGTGGTCAAGCGAGGCAGACAATGTATTACATAACGGAAAGGCACCTCGACTTTGCGGGAGGTCGGCTGTACAGTGTACACACAACTCATCTCCAAGCACTTTATCGTCGCCCTGGGGACCTCTGGGACGCTGTAAACGACGGCGGCGGCGGCGAGCCTAACCCTCGTTATGTCATCCATGATCCTCCCAGCCTCGTACACTCCAAGGCACACGTAACTACGTTCTCCGGTACCGTACACTGCCGTCTTTCGCCCACGTCTAACGAACCACCGAGGTGGATTCCGAGACCCTCCCCGTCTCCCTTGCCCAACCATAGTCCGTACATCGATCAGACAAGATCCACAATCTCGAACGCTGACTCTGACCGCACCGTAGCCCAGAAGCATACTCGACCGCGATGAGGATCATAACAGCACAACCGACGCTTCACCGGCGGAAGCTTTAGAATGCAAGGAAACTTGACAAACTTGGTCGGTGGTTCGCCACAGTGACGACGGCCGCTAGGTACCCCATACTCAAATGCTGCCAGGGTCCTATGTGTACCTCGGATACGCGTGAAAAACACCCGACTAGCACCGTTGAAAGAACGCGAATTGAACGTGAGTCGGCTCTTCGAGTTAAACGTTTCAAGGAGTTCGAACCAGACGGGCCCAACCGCTCCATGATTCGACTCGCCAAGGCAGAGGGTCCAAAACCCGGAATCAGGGTGAGCGAGTCCATACAGGTCTAGGCTCACCGCGGTGACAAGAGTATCTGGTGTGGATGGATCGAGGATAGCGTCCTGAAGCTGTGTGATCTTGCATATAGAACCAAGAAGGATGCCATTGTGTGAATGTCTGAGAGCAGTGGAGCCCGCACGAGGCTTCGGAGAGGGGAGAGCAAACGCGTTGATGGCTGTCCTCAGCTCGAGGGAACTTTCAACGAGCCCGAATAAAAAGAGATGTGTTGACGTCGAAATGCTTAAAGACGCGGGGATGGTCATCGGTCCTGGCGTCTACATCACGGACGTCAAACTCATGGGGCGCCCGAGCGGAAAGGAAACCCACCTCCTTTGGCCCGGGCTGTACACCATCGAGAGAAGGAAGCAAGAATTCTGTGTGTCCATGTACGTCGAAAATGACCACATGCCGATCACCGTGCCTAGCACACATATGGACAACAATCACACGGGGACCAAGGCTAGCAGTAAGATCCTCGAACGCGTCATGTTCAAACTGATGAAGAAGTTCCAGGGCCACTTTAGACTCCTCCCGGACAGTCAACAAACAGATTGAACTAGCAGCGACCGTCAGTTTGGAGTCCTAGATTGTATCTAATGTCAAAGCCTACACTCGTGTTTGGTTTTCTGCCGGAAGAGACTCCTTCAGGACCACACACGCAAATGGGCGCCCTTCGACGTCGATGGCAGAAACACAGCAAAAGTTATCCATGGTTTCACCTTCCGGTCTGTAAATTGTGCTAGCATCCGGGTTACCGTCGACGTCCAAGTCGTAACAATCAACTCGGTTTCTGAATCCGATCAACAGAAATCGCCCCAAAACCATACTCGGGTGATGCAAGGGCTTGCCCGTGTATCGAGCCTCTCTGAACCTGGGTATCGACTCCTTACTGTCCCGGAGACACCGGTCCATGCGAAAGCTGCGGATGAGCGTACGCTCCAAGTCTTGCACTGACTGTGAGAGAAACGGGCCGGGAGGACGGACAAAGTCGGCTCTGCGATAGGCATTGGACCATACATCCCTGCGGCGACCGACCTCGCTCAGATAGCGAGAGACCTGTAAAGCACTCGTGCTCCAGCCCCTCAGAGAAAAGAGGTTACATACCATGCGCAGCCGACAAATGTCCCGGATGCTGAGGTAGCCGAACACGCATAGCAGAATATCTAGCGGGAGCTGGCTGAAAGACAAGGGTGGCATGCCTCGTGCTGTAATCGACGCGCCTCGCGTGATAAGAGAGGGTTTCCCACGTTCCATGTACTTCCGTGCCCAGTCGAGCTGCCACACAGGGCAGGGCCATTGGACAGAGTCCGCGACACGGCACACGTTCCAGACACAAAAATACATCCACCAGCGGCGGACCACCGGACATGCAACAACTTCAGACTCAGTTCTTGACGATGACGAGTGCGGCAGAGCACCGAGTATCTATTATTGGCCGACGTCCGAGGCGTTCACCTGGACTATATTATCAAATGCATTTTACCGACGTCTACAGCGCAGTTTCACGAGGCTCGAGAGGTTCGAATCCGTGCAGCATTTTGACGGAAATGGTTTTCGTGTCTTCTGACTCGCTGGCAACAATACAAGTGCTCGAGTTCTCAAGCTACGGCTATTTGCAGCTCTAATTCCCGATAGGCTGAAGTTGCTGAAGTCGTAAGACCAAGGCACTCGCAAGGATCCCAGCGTAAAAAGTGGGATTGGGTATCGCGATGACAAGCATTGTCGCGTCTGGTCACGCTTTGGATTTTTGTCGATGCCCCCCCCGTCGATCCTGTCGCAGCCTCGCCCATCCCCCCAGCAGCACTTTACGAACTGTACATCCCAGCCCAGCACCGACTCTGCTGCCGCAGTTGGAGTTTCTTGTTCGCCCCGTCACGCTGCACGGAGCAGTCTTGGGTTGCGTTCCTAATCTCATCTCGTACAGCAACTCGGGAGCTAATCAGGGATGGGCAGGGGCCAGGGAGTAGTCGCTTCTTGTCAATTCCAATATCCGAAGGCTTAATCCGTGGATCCAGGCATGTAAACATAGGAAAAGGCAAGGCAATGATATCGGTGTTCACTCTGTAACTCACCAACTACTCGGGTAGCTCGTGTTACTTTTGCGTCCGTAGATGAACACACAACTCTAGAACTAGTCCAAATTTCCTTGTGTTTTCAGTTGTGGTGTGTAAAGGAGAACGAGCAGATCAGTGCACCTTCCAGCAAATACTTTATCGTCGGCCGGGGAACCTCTGGGATGTAGTAAATGACGGCGACAACGGCAATCCCAACAAACCCTTGTTGTGTCACCCGTGATCCTCCCAGGGCACACACCAAAGCACACATGATTACATTCTCCTGTGCCACACCATCGTCGTCCGCCCCACCGTCTCAACCACCAAGGCGATCTCCAAGACCTTCCTCGTCTCCCTTGCTCAACCGTGGACCGTACATCGACTTACACAAGATCCAGTCTCGCTTGCTGACCCAGCCAGCAGGAGTAGATTCTGGAGGCATATCCGACCGGAATAGGGATCATAGTCGTACACTATGCGCAACTTCGAGAGCTTTAGAACAGAAGGAAACTCGACGAACTTGATTAGTGGCTCGCCACGGTGACCCCTACTGCTGCGTATGTTGTACTCAATCGCCGAAAGGGCCATATATCTATTCTGTATGTCCGTGTAAAACGCTTGACCAGTACCGTTGAAAGAAGCATGACAGTACACGGGCTGGTTCATCCAGCTAAACGATCCGAGGAGCTTGAGCGAGATGAGCCCAACCACTCCATAATCCACCCTGCCAAGGCGGAGAGTCCCAAATCCCGTATTGGGGTAATGGCGTCTATCACGTCTATAAGAATATCCAGTGTGGATGGGTCAACGATAGGGTTCTGGACGTGTGTGATCCCCGCTATAGAATCGGGAATGACACCACTGTGTGAATGTCTGAGAGTAGTGGAACCCACATGAGGATTTGAAGAGGGGAGATCAAATGCATTGATAACTGTCCTCGACCCGAGAGAGTTTTCAACGTTGCCGGCTAAAAGGAGGTGCGTCGACGTCGAAATGCTCAACGACGAGGGGATGGTCGTCCATCCTGGCGTCTACATTGTGAATGTCAATCTCGTGAGGCATTCGGATGGAAAAGGAAACCCACCTCCTTTGGCCCGAACAACACACCGTCGGGAGAAAGAAGCAAGAACTCTGTGCGTCCATGCACGTCGAAAATAACCACATGTTGACCGCGCCGAGTACATATATGAACAATAATCACACGGGGACCAAGGCTAACGGTATGGTAGTCGAACGCGCCATGTTCGAGCTGATGAAGAGGATCCAGTGTCACTTTAGATTGTTTCCCGACAGCAAACAGATAGATTGATCTAGTAGCAACCGTCAGTTTGGAGTCCTGAATTGTATCTAGTGTCAATGCTTACAATTGTGTTTGGTTTTCTGCCGGCAGAACCTTCCTCAGGACCGCACACGCAAATGGGCGCCCTTCGACGTCGATGGCAGAAACACAGCAAAAGTTATCCATGGTTTCACCTTCCGGTCCGTAAATCGTGCTAGCATCCGGATCACCGTCGACGTCCAAGTCGTAACAATCGACCCGGTTTCTGAATCCAATCAACAAAAATCGTCCAAAGATCAAAGTCGAATCACGGAGGGGCACACCCGTGTACCGAACCTCTCTGAATCCAGGCGTTGACTCTTTACTGTTCCGAAGGCACCAGTCCGTGCGAAAGCTACGGACGAGCGTACGCTCAAAGTCTTGCGCTGACTGTGAGAGAACGGGCCGGGAGGATAGACAAAGTCGGCTCTGCGATAGGCATCATACGTCCCTGCGGCGACTGACCTCGCTCAGATGGCGAGAGACCTGTGACACACTCGTGTTCTAGCCCCCTGAAAAAAGAGGGTACATACCCTGCACAGTCGACAAATGTCCCGGATGCTGAGGTAGCTGAACAAGCATAGCAGAGCATCTGGCAGGAGTTGGCTGAAAGACAAGTGTGACATGGCTCGTGTCGACCGGCACGCCGCGCGTAACAAGGCGTGAGTTTCCCACACTCTCAGTCCTCCGGAATGCCGTCCGCGCCGGCCGGCAGAAACCTTCAAGTCAGCTTTCTGAAGCGAGTTTTGGGATGGGCTGCACCCGTTTCTCTTGATTTCCTTTTTTTTTTTTTTGCTGGTAATTGTTTAATCACAGCGCTCAGATCGATGGACCGAGTCGTCAAGCGGATCCGAGCGGCGATTACCAGGACGTTTTCGGATTGGAAACAAGAAAGGAAAAGAATTCCGCCGTAATACAGTTCACACGGACTTTTGGGGGCGGGAGAAACTGTCAAACAAGGTAACTTCCATGTCCAATGTCTAGGCCAATTTTGAGCCGAGACCGTTGGACAGTCTGCGACACATTCCGAACGCTGCAATTGGAGCTTGAGGACATCCACTGGTGGTCTACCGGACATATCAAACTCAGTTCTTGGCGCTGATGCGTGTATGGCATTGAAGGAGGCGGGGCCAAGTCGTGTCCAGACGTCCGTTATTGACCGATGAGGATCACTCCTTGAGCAAATGTCAAATGTGGTTCCTTGACGTTTACAGCGCAGTTTCATGAGGACGAGCGGCTCGAGAGGTCCTGATCCTAACTAGCACCCGAGCAGATCCGAAGTCAAACTCACGCAACATTTGACGATGAGGGTTGCTTGCTTGTGGCGAGCATGTCGCACGTTCAAAGAACCATTGTTTCCCTGTCTTCATAGTTAGCATTGATGAGAGCATTCTTCGCGTCCTTGTCGAGCATTGCTGTAGCATGAATACATGCACGCTTTCGTACTTATTGCAAGCCACAGCCGTTTATAGTTCCTAGCAACTCTTGGTAGGTTGAACCCGCTGAGGCCGTAAGACCAAGACACTCGCAGGGCAATACCTTTAGGCAAGGCCCAATTCTCTATTCGTCTCCCCCATTTGCACGTATCCACCCGATGACATCACATATGATTCGCGCATACTTTACCTATACGATGAGAGGCAAAGAAATGATGTAAAATGGGTAATAGTACTCGGGTTGTTTGCACATCTTGCCAAAGCACCGCCGTTCAAATATCTAGCTCTGATACTAGGACTCATCCGAGTCCTCTTCCGACTCAAACGCTGCTTGTCTGGCCAGCGTTGCCCTTGCCCATCTGCGCCACCGCTAACCAGGACATGGACCCATAGCCGACGCAACCTCACCAACGTTCAAAGTTCAACGTTCCCCCCGAGTCACCCCTTCACCACCCCTTTGAGCGTCCGTCATTTCTCCCGGATTATCAGCAAAATATTGTAGGTGGCCCTGACAGGCGTCGCGGCGAAAGAGAAATCTAATATAAAAGATCGCGTTGAAGTCGCCGTTTCGTTGGTTTTCGCTCGCGCCTTCGTCTCTATCCGCCTTTTCCAGAATCTCAAATCATGATGGCATCATACGAAGAACTTATTAGACAAGATGTTTCTTGCCACAAGTCTTGCGAGGACGTGTCTCTGTGGCCACTTCCCGTCTCGCGGTTCTTGGAATGTCTGAAGAACGAGATGAGACTACCCAGATGGTTGGAAACAGTAAGTCTATTCACGTTCAAAGCTCCAGTTATTCACCTCGCCTCCTCACAAGGATCCCGTCCCATACACTAGTCGGCGCGTTCTTGATTTGCTCCACCACCTCCGCGCCTTAGATGAGATGGGCCATGTTGATATTTGGGACGATGTAGACAAGGTTATCAACCACAACATTGAACAACACCTGCACGGTGTATTTAATATGGCACTCACTGACTGCGCCAGGATTCAGGCAGTCCTTGAGGCAGAGGAGCAGACGGGAACCTTGTATCCAAAGGAATCGTTCCTCGCCGTGCTTATTCGGAATGCAGTCTTGAGTGCCCACTCGGGACTATCCTCGTTGTGAGTCTCTTTTCATTCCCTCGGCTTATTTGTGATGTAATGGCATGGTGTTCATCCAGAGAGGATGTCCCGGTAGCTCTTCCTCGACATTTCAGTGGAGAGGCAATACCGATCCTGAACTATATGACGAAACATTTTCACGCATCGCTCGTTGTTTCCATCTGCGAAGGGATGCCCATCGAGCAGAATGATTCTGACCCCGGAGACCAACTGAGCGAAGAGGAGGATTCCAGCGATGAATCGGAGCTGTTCAAATATTCCCCCCCAACCATGTCCGAGTTTCTGGAGGCTTGTGAAAGGCCCAAGACAGCCGAGGACACCGAGGAAGAACAAATCGAGAATGTTCTTCCGCCCCAATTTGAGGCCTACTTTCTTGCACCTCTCGGGTCTGCAATCCCGCCATCTACATGCCACATACCCATTCTTTGCATGGCAGATGAGCGGCAATTGCCGGTGTTGATGTCTAGCTTGCTCTACCAGAGGCGAGTGTGGTACATTACCGATCCATTACTCGGTGTGGAATTCTCAAAGTATGATACTACGGTGAAGCTGTATGTGGGGTGGCTCGATGATGTGGTGTCATCCGACCGTATTCTGGTGAGCGAGTCCATGTCGCCTTGGCATCTCGTTTCTAATCGACCTCATGTTCAGCCACGTGTTCATCTGGTAGAGATGAGAACACCGATTCCCCTCGATCTATCATCGCCATTAGCCGCCGTCATGGTTTCTCGGCTGCTATGGGGTCTGGAATGTCATATATCTGGTGTTCGTGAGACCGTCAGACGATCTATGGATGCGGTTATCAGTGGGATGCAATCGGATTCATCACTATCTTGGCGAATTGACACCGATCTCCACGAGGAGAGTCATAGATTGAGTTCGGCAAACGATGGGGTTCGAGAGAGGATAATGAAGTGGGCTGAGTGCCAGGGAGATTCGGAGTTCGAAGAGTGCGTCCCTGGATATATTATTTCTGATTGTTTACACAGACCACCAGGAGAATGC